>LUCW03002154.1:0-22500 GCA_001586965.3 Sphaeroforma sirkka | reverse complement strand
TCAGATGGCCACCAGTTCGTAATCTGGTCGTTTTTCGCGACGTTCTCCACCCTAATTTCTATCAACGACCTCCTGCAAGTTGGCACACGGGGCCGATGTATTGTATAGCGGATCCATAATACCATAAACCTCTTGTCGTTCCAAATCTCGTCGTATGCAAAAATAAAGTACTGCATATCATCATGTAGTGTGTATGCTTTTTTGGCTTTATGTACTTCTGTAGCATCCACCACCTTGAGCTCATACCCATTCAACGTCCAGATCCCCTCGGGATGAGGATTCCACATCGCATCTGTCTTTGCAAATGACGTGACATACATACCTCCCCGATGCGGAGGTAAGCCGCAAGTATCGAATAACTAGGTACATGCCATTTGATAAACTCCAGATTTATCCTCTTTAGCGAATGCCCCTTGTCTACCACTGCGGGCAAACCGATTCACGGCTATACGAGCGCGTGACAGTCTTGACAAGTTTTTTCCCGCTCACTATTTGACAAACTCGCTGGGTAGGCGTACAACCTAGGAGTTTTCCGGTAGAGAGCGTATTTGAGCCGATAACAGTCCACGGATCGTGTCTCGACTGAAATAAAGTCATACTCTTCACAGACTGCCCTCATACTATTTGGCTCACACTACGCACCACACACAAACTCAACATCAATCATTGACGCATCGTAAAGAAATCTTCATATGAGATTCCCGCAGGCTACAGGCCCCGAGCCATCATAAATGCTTTAGTCGTCCCGTTCGGATGCCGCATTATTTCACTCTAAATAAACGCCGTTGTAAACTACAGTCCATCTTCACTTTCTATCAGCCAAGGCAAACGGATTATTAATATCTGCGTACTGCGGGGCCGAGCCCGCCCTCGAGAACCGAAAGCGGGCGCGTGAGGAGCAGTAACTGTTGGTCTGGTACTGAGGTGTTTCGAAGTCGGCATATATATAGTTGCGCGTGGTTATATCAAATACCATGTTCGCCCAACACTCACCCTTCACGCAGCGAGTCCCATATCTATTGACCAGATGCGCATGTAGGAGATAGCCTGGCTAGGCGACTTTATCGCGTCGGAAATGCCACATCCCTGGTCTTCGCAATAGTATCTGTACTAGTGTCTCTGTCAAAGTTAGTAGTGCAGTCTTCACCGTGGTGGCTGGATCCTCACTGTTCTTGACTGTTGTACTCGGGAAGATTGTTTCGATTATTGATATCAACAGTAACCAACAGAAACATTGCCTGTATCTTGCAGCTGTGCATCATGATAGCTTATCAATATAATCACAGAGTGTTAGGCCCCTTTCAGGATTTTCCAGACTGTAGGAAAGCTGAACATAACGCGAGCTGCAAATTTTATGCAAATTTTCAACTTCGATCCTTCCGTAGCAATAACTGGTATTTGCATCGAGCGTTTTTATCATTCACTAATCGTCAAGCATTTGTTGACCAACAGTCCTGGAGTTCGGTACACTCCTGGTACCGAACTACAAAGGATCAGCACATGGTGTTTGACAGCAGGGTGGCTTGTGGAGAGTGATTGACAGCTTTGTAGAGTAGATCTAGCGGTGAGAGAAACTATGCACAATGACTAATCGGAGAACTGAACCGCCGAATGAGGAGAGTGTGTCCTAGTGGCTACAGGTTGCCCTGGTTACCGTGATTGGTGGAGGAGGGGGATCAAAACGACAGAGATAGAAAGAAAGTTCGGCACACTCTGCTGGGTCATCTGGAGGGAAGGACACGGCACCAAGCAATGACGAGCAAACTGGTTGAGGTCACCACCAACGTGGGGATAGATATTGCAGAGGCTACAGTACTGACGGTGGTAGTGGGTCGAAGTCGCCAAGACGTGGGGGTTCAGTTAAACCTGAAGTGCTTCTTGAGCGGTGATAACCAGTATCGGGCAGACTGCTTTCCATAGAAAAAGTAGACACCGTTGGCAGCTGCTGCGACAGACAAAGATGCGCTCAATGCGAAGATCAGGGAATGACTCACTGACGAAGGAGACGGCCCTCAGTCCAAGGTGCCATTGGAACGACTCGAGTGTCGTATTGCGACACTGACCTTCCGTCCAAACTACATACACAAATCGTGGATGCAGAAGGATTGGGGAGGGTGTCGATTCTTAGTGTAGTCCTGGAGGCATACGATGGATCACTGAGCCTGGCTCCAGGATACGGTGTGAATGCGACAGTACAGTTAAACATATACATTTCCCAGACGGATCATGTAAGATTCCATATTACTGATACAACATTGTTCTGTGGTAAAGGCGATACCATTAGGCAAGGAGACAATACTTGGCTTTGTTTGCACAACTTGTTGGTCACATGTTGGTATCCCAGTTGCCAGCCACCAATTTTCAGACTAGCAATGAGAGACTACAGAAGTAATCGGATTTCATTTTACGTTATCAACGTTTTACGCCACGGGTCAGAGAGAAATTTGGGGCTTGTTCTCAAATTAATCTATTTATAGGCGAGTCCGTCTAAGAGTATATTAAAGTAGTATAAGACTTGCTCTCAGACTGTTTATATATAGGTAGGCCACCGATCAGCCCTAGCTAGAAATATATCATGGTGCTTAAAAGTGTCCTGTATAAGGATTTCTCATATTGATCAAATGAGATTTTACCCTGGCCAGCCCAAGTGCTCGGATACTTGTACAAACACCATCAGTATATAACTGAGGGTGCGATCCAAAAAACTGATTCGAATGCACCATTCGTTAGATACAATACAAATTTCAACACACACTATGTATACTCTGCCCCCAACGTTAATATACATAACGCCGAAGACAACATACAATATGAAGACTATGTCGTCCCACGAAGAAGATATCAAAGTCGATGAGTATGGCTTTAACACCTAGAAGCTATGGCTAGAGGGTTGTGCGTATTGGAACGACAAGCCCTACATATTTTCAAACGAAGCAATCTTCCGTATCTCGACGAGTTCGGATGCATTCTGTCCTGGAGTATATTCAAAAACAGAGATAACCTGCGTAGAGGAATATAGGGACAGAAGATAGAAAAAGAATTAGCTACGGGAATCATGTGCAAGAGTAAGGATGAGGGAAGCGGCTAGTGTCTAATATACTGGCCGAGAATGTTAAAGGTGCTGCTCAGCGTACGAATGATGGTTATAGAATGTGTGACTTAATGGATGGTCAATACCAAACCATTCTATCATGCCGAGTGAAAAGAGTTGAAGGTACATATCTGCAATGCCTAGTAAACTACCAATTACTGACAACTAACCAGTGCGCCATCGACGAGTAAGACCGCCATCAGTGAGCGGGTCGGTGTAAAGTTTGGTACATCGGTGGTCCCAGCTCAGTATACACACCGCAATGCGCAATGATTACAATTTTCGGTCCTTGGACGGCTTCATGTGTTTCATTGAAACAAAAGGTCGAAGTTTTAGTGCGAGTCGGCCATAGAAGATGAGCAATATGACTGGAGCAAAAAAATGCGGTTGCCGGATGTACTGGCCAAGGGTTCATGGGAGTTGACCAGAAAGTGCGGTGTTTGTGCTAATAGTGTGAAGTGCTTCCAAAAATGGCAGATGCCTGCTAACACTGACTTCGGTGAAACGGGAAACCGATATAAACATTGGCAACCTTTGTGCGAGCTAGTCAGGGCTGCCATTGAATCAGATACGAGGTTCAATCCAACAAAGTCGTATTTATACTAAAGTTATTTAATGGTAGGCTTTGGTATGATGGATTTGTAACGGTGACTGATGAACGCATGCAAGGCATAGTTAGCCTTGGTATTCCAACTAGTAAGAACGTACTACTAACGTTTGTTTACATATTGGCTTGGTTGAGCCGTAAAATTCCTGGTTTGAGTGGCATTTTAGTTCCGCTGACAAACCAAGCAAAAGAAGGGAAACCGATGTATCTAGTTTCTACCTAACAGTATTTGCCGGTTGAGTATTAACTCAACTCTCGGAAATACGTTACAAAACTTGATTTGTTCTCGGGAGTGAGCTAACTGTGAAAATTTCTTTATATCAAAGAGAATTCCTTGCTGTAAAATCTGGCCTATGACATTAGTCTCTCAGCTACCATGGGTCGACGGCAAGCAAATTAACCAAGAACGTCTCAAAACTCTACAGAATGTCTTCAAGTTCCCAAACCTGTTTCCACAAGATCGCTTTCAGTTAATCGCCCCAGGAAGCCTGAAGCATTCGGATTGAATATCGCAAGTTTAAAATTTCTAGAATGACCCGTGTCGATGATGGATTAGGGAAAAATGCCAAAAAAATCTATTGATAAAATATTAGAGTACAATGTAGCCTGTCAACCGCAATATTCTAATAATGGCTGCGGTTCTATGTGAGTCACAACCTATGCGGAAAGGCATCATGTACGAGAGTAATTTGAGCAGCTTGATTAGCTCTCGGGAGTGAGCTAACTCTGATGACTTAGCTCTCGGGATTGAGCTGACTCTGATGACTTCCATAAATCAAAGATAGTTTCTTGCTGTAAAATCTGGCCTGAGACCTGTAGTCTCTCATGAAAAACATACTAATTTGATACAAACTTGACGGGTCCGTACAACTTCGTCCTAAAACGTTTTCTATTCTTAGAGCAGTACCGGACAAATCTATAAAGAAAATTGGTAGACGGGCTTTATGGCGCCTGTTGATGGAATTGCGTATTGGAATCAATGGCAACGTAATTTTTTTCTATGACTCAAAGTCTACAGCCCGGTGTCTGGTTCGTGACATTTAACACTCAATTGGAATTCATTATTTCTTCAAAGTTAAGGGTTATACAAAAACATGGTAAATGATACATGCTATCACGGCTCGACCGACGATGATGGCGAATCACTACAGAAATATTTAGAAGCAAAAGCTCTCAGTCTAGTTGCTGAAAATCCAGTAGAGTATACTGTTCTATGAATTAAAAATCAAAAATAAAAAAGATCTGTTAGCAGACATAAAACTCAGAAAACAGAGAATTTTTTTACATGTACATTGTATTGTGGAGTCCCCGCGCACAAAAATTAAGTAAAATAAAGGGACTTCCGAATTTCTTATTAAACAACATGTCACCACTGTATAACCTTCAAACCACAAACCTGTTCGAGAAAATTGGTCAATACATACCAACACCAGTCGTACAATTCTCATCGCAAAGCCCCAGTTGATGCTAAGAATCTCAATCTTCTGATGTGTAAAGTAATATACTGATTCAGGCAATGCTCGTAAATCAGCAGTAGCATAGTAATTCAGAGGATCTACCTTTAGAGGAAAGTCATCCCCTTTTAATATGTACGAAATGTTTAATTAAACTTAATTCAAATTGATCGCTATCGTGAACTGAACGTCGAAAGCGCGTACATGTTTTACAAAAGACACTTACTATGGGATATTATAAAGTATGTGCTACCTTTAGAGCATCTTGTATAGATGCGTCCTTTCCACAATAAGTGAGACGAGAGCCAACGGCAGAATCGAACTGCTGATACATATCCATCTAACTTAATCCATTAATCATATCAATAGACTAAAATTGCAACAAAAAAAAAATGCACACAAAATGTACGGATAAGAAACAAACGACATTATGCGACTAAAGGATGTAATCATATCAATAGACTAAATTTGCAAAAGATGCACACAAAATGTACGAATAAGAAACAAACAATATTATGCGACTAAAAGATGTACACAAATGTACAAACAAATAATGATTATTGTATATAATTCGTCATGAAATTATAGGCTAGATTAATTTATGAAATAATTTATGAAATTACTCTTGGAATGTCAATTACTCTTGGAATGTTAAATACAAGAGTAACTGATTAAGTTTGATACTCTTAGAACATTGTACGATGTTAGCCTTCTAGACTATAAATAATTATTGCTATACACGACACACTCCTGGTATAAAGAAATCTGACCCAGATTTCCATACTATATTTTTATGTATATATATATATATATATATAAACCAACGAATATAGTCAGTATTTTCTATTACGAGTGCGTATTTGAGGAGTACGATAATGCTTCTGAAAGGCATAATTAGTTTTTGATTCATAATCTCGAATCATTTCTGCACAACGTAAATCTTTGATATTGAGCTATATTGACTCTGGTATATGCTTGAGCTGTACCTTATATTCTATATCAGGGCCTGAAGTACGCATATAAACTCGTTTATCTAGTATGTCAGTAATCTCCTCTTTATCATTATCAATAGTATCAAAGTCATCATTGGCACCTGTATGGGGATAATATTATTTAACTCAAAATGACAAGTATGTATGTTATAATGTATGAACATATGGTATGGCTCTCATAGTCGCTGTAGTGGTTCAGAAAAGATTGATGGGAAGAATTGGTCAGTAAATTCCCGTTTGAAGCGTGGTATCCTAGGGAAATCAGCCTTAAGATCATCTACATCGTACGTATGAATGTTGTTTGTATTCAAATCTTGAATTTCGTATGAATTTCGTATGATGTGGTGCCTAAAATCTTAGTAATTATATATAGTCCTTCAAAGTTACGTAATCATTTCTTTTTCAATCGAGTATTTGTCGGTTGTTTATGGACACGCAATAAAACACGATCATTGCAAACGTAAGTACTGTATTTGCACAAGTATTTTTCAAATTTAGCTAATGTTTGTTCAAGCTTTCTTGCTTGTCTGTTTGCAACATATGCACGCAGTTTAGCGTGACGTTCTACCAACGTTTTTACACATAATTTAGTATCTAGATTTCAGTTATATTTTAGGGTTAAAAGTTTAGCAAATTCAGGGGCCTCATGACCATATGCAGGTAAGAAAGGTGAACAACCAGTAATATATTGACGTGTGGTTCTATATGCATGCTGTATAAACGGGAATACTATATCCCAATCTGTATGTGTATTATTAATGTAATTAGGGAAGATATCATTGTAATTTATATGAACTCGTTCTACTTTACCATTAGCTTGGGGATGTTAAGCCGAAACAGCTAATGGTGTTGTATCAAATAACTTAGTACGCAAACTATCTCCGATAGAATGTTAGAACCTTAATCTGAAATAAGTGTACGTACACCTCCATGTATAGCAAAGTAATATAATATTCACGAATAAACGTGCTATAGTAAATCCTGTAGTATCAACTGCACAAAATCCTTCAATAAATCTCGTATAATGACATATGAATGTAATAATATACTTATTTTTTACGCGGTGTTTCAGGAAATGGTCTATGTACATCCACTCCAACCTTTGCAAATAACGTGGGAAATGACAAGTCGAATACAGGTAATCGCATACGTTGAGAAGAATTCACACTATGTGCCTTACAACTCGTGCACGATTGTACATAATTAACTACATCTTTATACAGAGACGGCCAGTTTGGTACTCTAGATAGACGATAGTAAGTACTATGGAAACCGAAGTGTCTACTAGTAGGTAAGTCATGAACGATTATGAGTGCTTTTGGAGAGATTGTAAGGTTGTCGTCCCTGTAGGGCCTGTGCGCTGCGAAATTCACAATTTTATTTTTTATCTTGCGAGTGAATTTTTATATAAATTGTCACAGGTATGCAACTTTTACGATATCACGCATAAAAGTTAAAACGAACCAGTAAGAAACTAATATCATGTGTATCGATGAATGCAAATGATCTGCGGGATTCAACTTAACTTCAAACTATTTAATGTCAAAACACAGTCGCACAGTAATACTTGGGCGTCTATCGATAGGAACAATTATATGAACAAATATATAATTACATATTGCGTGTACATTATTTATATTTTATTTTTACATATAATACAAACAGTTTGTACACATTCTTTTTACAAGGTACGATATAGCTGTATATTTTGCAGTCAGAGATAGAAGCACAAAGCATTTGACACCTGCTTACCTTAAAATACTTACCTTTATTATAAATTGAACTATGTTGATACTGGCATCCGAGTCATTAGTCTGTCGCGTATGTCGGTAAACGTTTCTCGGCTGAGTGGCTTCGTGAAGAAATCACGGAGTAGCTGTTCTGATGGTATGTTTTTTTTTAGCTTGGTGGTGTTGTTCGATGTGAGTTCCCTGATGTGATGATGTCGTAGATCGATATGTTTTGTACGGCGGGATTTTGTGATACCATTTCCCATCAGTATTGTTGACTTGTTGTCCTGTTCTATGGTGGTGGGTTCTACGAGCGGAATGCCGAATTCTGTGAAGAGATTCCTAGCTCATACCGCATCTTTGGCTGTATCAGATTGTGCTATGTATTCTGCCTCTGCTGTAGACGTTGTTACTACTCGTTGTAAGTTTATTCCCCACATGAATGGTGCACCTGCTATAATGCGCACTCGCCCGGTGGTGGATCGTCTTGTTGTGTCATCGCTAGCAAAGCTATTGTCTGTAATCAGATAGGGAATACATGGTTCTTGTTCGTGTATTCGAGTCCGAAGTCCTGAGTACCAGCGAGATACTTCGAACAGCGCTTGGCACCTCTGAAGTGGTTGTATTGAGGTGCTATCAGATAGCAACATAGAATCGAAACTGCAAAGCATATATCCACTCGTGTTTGATTTACAATGTATCGTAGCTGACCCACTAGTTTGTTGTATTGTGTAATTGTTGGGACGTCTGAGTTTGCCGCCATGTTCGGGAGATATGCATGTTTGTCTTACTTCATAGTCCGATTCTAGAATTGGCACCCATGCTGGTTTACAGTCTATCATTCTCCATTCCTTCAATAATTCTCTTAGATATTGTCGTTGATGGAGACGTACTCTTCCAGGATGTATTTCCACTTGGCACTTGAGAAACCATAACGGTAGGCCCATATCAACAGTGTTCCATTCACCTTTCATTGCGTCAGCTAGTTGCTGTTCGTCGGTCTTATTCTGGTATGCTGGAATTTTGCCATCGTACAATAATGAAACAAGGTCCACTGTTTGTTTGTTTGATGAACAGTGCCCCATCCGTTTGTGCTTGTTTATAACTGTGCTGTATAGTAAATCGCTGGATAGCTTTAAACCAGTATTGTTCGTTAGGTGATAGACCGTATACGCAACGGTCAACTCGACATACAACCTTTGTGTCTCCTTGCTTGTGCCATTCGTATAGTTTTCTCTGAGACGAGTCCAATAGATATTCGATGAGATCGTATCCTTGCGGCACTCGCATGTAGCTAGGGGTATCCAGTTCTTGAGTGTGGTAGGCCGAGGGTGTATCATATTGTCGAATGTCCATGCCATAGTGTGCTAAAAGAGCTAGACAGATTCTGAGTATTTCCTTGGCTACTACTGGGGCATAGCTTTCATCGTAATCAACTCCCTGTTTTGCATTGAATGCTGCTACGTTCAGACGTAATTTGAGTCGCGTGACTTGTCCTGGTTCATCCGTTTTTGCCTTGAAGACCCATCAAGGGGGAGATAATAATTTCTCTCGCGGTTTGTTGTCAACCAAAATGAATGCTTTGCGCTTTATCACCAAGCTCTCCATCTTCGAACGTGCTGATTCCTCCCAATCGGCTGCGTTTGGCATCTCATATATACCTTTGTATGTTTTCGGTTCCGTTACTGCAGTTGCTGAATTGGCAGACTTGGCGACCTTCTGCTGTTCTTCTAGCTATGGTTGCTTCGAGATCATGTTGTGTTTTGGTAGTCGCTGCAGAAGCCTCCGACTCGATGGTATGTACTTCGCTATCAGCAGGTTGTTGTGTTGACGATAAAGTTATCTGTAGTTGTTCTGGGTTGCTTGACTTGTGCGTCACAGTTGGCTGGGCTTGTTGGCTAAGTATATCTTCCGTTGTCGATGTTGTCCTTGCGTCTGTTTGCGAATCGCCATTCTCGAATTGGAGGAATGTACTACTGTTCGTAGTGTCAGGTGGCGCGACAGCGGTTGTACATTTGTTGTCTTCCCAGACAAAGAATTCATCTTTGAATATATACACGTCTCGGTTTTGTATTATACGCTTGGTCAGTGGTGAGTATATACAATACGAGTCCGGTGTTGTGTCCAAGGGTTGCGCAAGAAGAATGTCATCCAGCGCATTGTCGTCGAGTTTGCCGTCTGGATCATGGTTCTTGTATGCGATGTGACAACCGAATGTTCTGAACATATCTATCGGAAATGCGTATCCTGTAAACTTCTCGTGTGGGGATGAGCTCTTAATCAGTGATTCAGCCCACATAATAGTCGGTAGACGTGTATATTTCAGTTGTGCCAGCATTCTAGGGACCAGTGTACCATGGAGTCTCTCTACCTTGCCATGGTATTGTGGCGTGGCCGTAGGTGCGTACCTCGAGTAGTATCCCAAATACGCAAGCATGCCCCTCGTTACGTTTGCTGTAAACTGTGAGCCTCGATCCATTTGTATGCACTGAACTCGGCGATGACTTAAAATGTACCATTCATCGAAGGTGTGTAACATAGCATTCAAAATCGTTGTCGTTTTCAGATCGCGGATCGGATACTCTTTGGCCATACTAGAAAAATTGTCTATGATTGATACAGAGTGGGTGTTGAATCCTATTGACGCTACGAACGGCCCTATTATGTCCACGAAGACTAACTTGAGAGGCTCTGTATTAGGTTTATACTGTCATTCATTGTTTGTATTCTTGTTCTTCTTCTTAGCAATAGTGCATGCTTTGCATCGTTCCTCTGGTTGCCTTATGTATAATAAATCTTTTGGGACGTAGCTGGGGTGCGCGAGCCTGTTGTGCCATGAAATCTGGTTGGCTTTCTCCAGCGATGGTTTCACTGTAGTCATAGCTATGTCATCGATATGTACACAGTATTTTCTGTGCTTTTCATGTACTGTTATGGTTTCGAAGCTTGGTAGTAATATGTACATCATGTTGTTGGTGGATTGAAATGATTTGTGTCGCGCTGAGAGTAGGCTGATACTTAGTAGTGCAGTTTTAATTGTCGTATCAATGAGTACGTCCCCCAAGTTTCCTAGCTGAGCCACATACTTCGGATAAATGATTGTACCATCAACTGCTTCGAGCGCATACTGGTTATTAATGCGCATATTGCTGACGAAGTGATGTTTGTGGTACTTATAGGGAAGTACGCTATGGTGGCGCAACTATCGCAAGCTAGTCAGTATCCACCTCTGGAATCTCTATCTGACTGAAGATTCACCTCCTTATTATTGTCGACTGCAGGGTTAATTGTGGAGAATGCAATATGTCTGTTTGCAGGTAGCTGGTCATCAGATATTTGTGCTGACATAGCTTAGTCTTGTCTGCCTTCCTGAGATTGGCGTTGATTGCTCTGGGATCTGTATGTTCTGTCAATGTCTTATGCGAGTTGGGTATCTCATGAATATCTATCTACTCGGTAGTCCTGTCGGTCCTGGTCATCGTGATTATCGTAGCGGTATTGGTAGCTGTTGTTTATGTTGTACTGTTCCACACGAGTACGGTAGTCGCAATTCGAATCAGGTCGGCGATGCTTGTTATTGTTAGTGAACTTAAATCTGTAGTCTCTCATGTCATGTCGAGGACCAGATTTGTCAATCCATCGATCGAAACGTTTACGGCCGTCGTGGACACGACCCTGATTATGTGGGTTACCAGCAACGCATGATTTGATTAGCGCTTGTAGCTTACGGCATTGCCCAATGGAATGCCCACGATTATTGCAGAATGCACAATTTTCTGTCGATATAGCTGCATGCTCACCGTCCAGAATGGTTGATGGGTCACTTCTATCTGGGTCCAATGCGATGAGATAAGTGGTGAGCTCATCATACAACATGGCCATCATAACGAGTGTCTTTAAGGTAATCTTAACAGTCTGAGTCTCGTCGTTCACAGCATGCCGTAGAATAGCGCATAGGCAGCTGTTAGATTTCGTACCTCCGGCGTTTTTGAATTTCACATATGCCGTGTTGAGACGACTGGTAAGGCTGGCGTAAGATCCGTTCCGTTCTTGCGTGATGTGGTTCAGTTTTCCTTCTAATGTCTGGATATCATCTTCGGTCAGGGCTTCAAACTTGCGTTTCAGTGCGACAAAAGCTTCTCACGGCTTATCGATGAATTGGCTGATTTCCGTTTGCAGCAGTGGAGATAAGCTGCGGTTGATATCCCGATATGCTTCAGTGATTTCCTTGGGTGTCCATCGGTTGCCTCTAGACGGGGTCGGATCGGTCAATATTGTTGGGATATTTTTCACAATTCACGATAGAATTGACTGGGTTTTCCAAGGAAGCCAGTCGACCTTCGATTCGAGAATAGTGGTGGTATTCATATCCTTAGATTTCACAATATGCATATTGATAGCGCGAGATCAGAGTGACCTGGTAAATTGTTAGAGTACAATGCAGTAGACTTTAAATAAAGTGTAAATGTATGCATCTATTTCTGACCTCACCTTTGGTTTTATACCTAAGGTGTGCTAGTGTTCAGCCGCTTGGGCTGGCCAGGGTAAAACCTCATATGGTCAGTATGAGAAACCTTATGCGGAACACTTTAACACTTCGATGCTTCTCTATTTCAAATTTTCTGCAACTAAATCTCACACTGATCACCTGATGTCTTTCCGCATAGATTGTGACTCACATAAAACCGCAACTATTATTATTATGTTGCGGTTGACAGGCTTAATCCCCTCTCGGGAATCGGTTGAGAAACTTAATCTGCTCTCGGAAGTCGGTTAAGTGATAACTCAACTCTTCAGAGTAACTTGAGCAAATTGATTAGCTCTTGGGAGTGAGCTAACTGTAGAAATACGGCCTCCGGTCAGTCTAAAATATCAAGATCAATTGAGATAATACGTTGGTTTTTATTTGTATTTTAAATAATTTGGTACAAGCTCTTTTTCCGATATTTCCAAAGTGTTCTAAATTCACTTTGATGGCTCCAATAGCCTGAGTATTTGGTATGACTCATCTACTTGGACCTATTTGAGACATTAGTAGATGTAGGATATTATAAACTAAATTTTATAATCTCCGAACTACTACTTATAGATTTTGGTCCTCCCGCCAATCTCCAAAATCCAATAAGTCTTTTTCTTTTTTTAACTTTTCTTCAGATGAAACTTTATTTATATCAGCTAATGTATTAACGTGACTTACGTTATTATGTCTATTTACAAATTAGGCAAGTGGTCATGAACACTTAGTACTTCTAGTGAAAATTATTCAATAAAGAACAGCTAGAGGTACGCCCTGTGTGATCGAGGATATTTAGGCTCTTAACAAGAGGCAGTCCCGATCATTCTTACACAAGCTACCACTGCTAAATCCTAACTGACTAAATTGTATTTTAGTTTAATATAGTTTGAAACCTAGTAATTTCCATCGAAGTTTACATATTTTTCAGTTATTAGTAGTTACAGTAGTGTACTGCTTCTAGACTGTCTGACATCGATTTACTATCCAGCAAATACTATGGCTAAGGGTACTTCTAAAGGCAAGGGAGCCGCTAGCTCTAAGCCTGCTAAGCATGCCGAGGTTCCTGAGGTCCCTGTGGAAACACCTAGCCTGTCTGGAGTTGAGCCTGCCGAGGATATTGTTGGGGAAGCAAATTCTGAGGTTGGTACAGAGGATTATTCTGAGGATGACTCGTCGGATCCTAAAGCCTTGGAAGAAGAGGTATCTACTACCGCGGAAAGGCTCGCCAGCGTCCGTGTATCACCTAGGAGTGAAGCTCAGGACCCCAGCTTGCCCCCTGACCACGTGCCGTCAAATATTGGGGATAAACGTCGAAAAGCTGGAAAATTCGTGGATACGAATGTCGGGGGCATTATAACTCCACATCTAAAGGACACTCCAGCACAAATCCGGCGTGAAAAGGAAGTATTGGACCTGTCCGAAAATTTCGGTTTCGCCATCGATGGAGAAGCCATTCCATTCAGCTCAAATCTTGGGGCCGAAGCTGAGGACGCCATAACTCGACAACGAGTGGTTGGATCCTCTCAATCTCGACGCCAATTGAACCGCACTGAAGCGCTCTTGAAGGAGCTAGCGGCAGCAGCAGTTGTGGACCCCTCTATCGTGTCCCACTTGGCTGATATTCTTCCTATACCGAAGAAGAAAAAAAATTCGGGCCGGGTTTAGAACCCGAGACCTACTGGTTTACCAGCCAGTATGTTTACCACTAAGCCAGTTACCACTGGCGAGAGAGATAATATTTCAAAATTTAATCTCTATAGCTCTGATGCTACCATCGACCATCCTCTTGACAAACCTAACCCTGTCAGAGGATATGATCGTATGGAACTCGATGAGGCTTACCATCCTCGTAATATCGACCCTCATTTGCCAACTAACCCTGGTAATCACGATTTTGGCAATCGCTACACCAGTACCTCGTTAGAGAGTTCCCGCTCTAATCCTGAGGATGAGGAAGTGAGAACCAGACATACTCGTCTCAGGCTATTACGCTCTGGTATGCAAGTCCTTGAGGACCGTCTATTGAATGACTCTGACCTTGACGATAGGAAAGCGGATAACATTCGCTATCTAATCGATAACAAGAGAAAGGAAATAGACACCATCTTAGCACTAGCAGCCCGTAGCACTGAGCATGAGCCTCGTGAACACTATAACCAAGCTTTATAAAGCAGCTAGGTAACGCGCAGGCTGAGGTCGATTTCTCTACTAATGAGAGTACAGTAGAGACACTGAAGGCCTTCGACCAACTTAAGGAGTCTGCCAGCCTTAGGGATAAGCAGATGATGAATGCCTTTATTCATTTCTGTGAGCCAGGTGAATGGCGAACTATCTTGAAGGCTCATGAGCCCAACTGGAAAGCCCTACCCTGGCACCAGTTGCGTGATAATATACTTAACACCTTTTTTTTGAAGATGCACGTGACCGTGAACTTCTAGAGTCTCGCAAGTTCTTTGCGAACGATACCACTATTCGAGGTGCTCTAGCTCATATGACACATATGAATACTCGGATGGGTGGTCGTACCTATACTGGCGAATATTTATTAATTTGTCAGATGATGGAGACTCTGGGAGCTAACCTCTTTAAGAAAGTCAATGATGACATCATCGCCTATGGTGATTTGCGATCTATGCCTTGGTCTGTCTTTGAGAAGATAGTACACAAGCATACCAATTCCTCTACTAGAGTACTTAGTACCACGAGCTACACCCAGCCCACTAAGCGAAACGCAGTAGAGACTAATACTGCGCGTAGTACTAAGAAACCTCGCACTACTACTGGAGGGGGGTACTGGCTCTACTTCTACCGAACCGAAAGGTGATAAGAAGGTGAGAGCGCCTTGCAAGAAGTGTGGTTACAACCTCACAAAACGTAATGGCAAGTGTAATGGTAGACACGACCCTGTTAAGTGTGCACCAGGCAAGCCAGATTTTGGACACTATATGAAAGAGTGTGCTACTTGCAAGGGTACTAACGGTTGGCACAAAGAGGATTGCAAGGATCTACCGGACGTCCAAGTTAAGCACTGACAGTACCATATGTGCACTAGAGCAAGATTATGAGAAAATGTTCAATAAAATCTATACCAAAGGAGATGAACGTATCTTTCAAACAGTTTTCGTAAATGGAGAAAAAGTTATGGCACTATTTGATCCAGGGGCTGAAGTCTCTGCTATCTCATGCCGAGTAGCCTACGCTACAGATATGGCTGTCCATAACGAAACAACTGATTTAATCTTGGGAAATGGCAAAGTTACTACTTGCGAACAAGCCATTGACTATGCACACATAATGCTGTCAGATAGAAGAGAAGTGAAGACTCACCTAATCGTTACTGACATGTCTCAGAAATACGATTTAATTATAGGTATGACTGATCTTCTCAGTTTAGGTATAACACTCAGTGGTCTGCCTAATGGGCTGGACCCGAATAAAGATCAGTCAGATGATAATATGTTAAAGATACCTAAACCTCCGGAAGGTGAAGCAAAGGATATGATTCCGCACTTCACCGATATAATTATGGACTTAATTATACAAAACAGGAAGATTGCAATAACTGACTGGTGTATGTTTAAGTTCTCTAATGGGTACGTTAGACTTGACTTAACAAACGTCGACTTCTCTAAGTTAAAGTGTCCTTCACATAACTACGTGAGTTGGAGACACAAAGACGTTGTCAAAACCCAAATCGAAGATTGGTTAAAACAGGGTCTAATTGAAATCAATTATGATGCAACCCCAGTTAACTTAGCTTTCTTAGCGGTCGATCAATATAAATCTGATGGAACGTTTAGTAAAACAAGAGTAGTACTAGACCTGTCGCCAATCAACAAACTAATTCCGCAACATAGTTTTCCCTTACCTAAGATAAGCGAGATACTACGCAAAATGGAGGGTGCGACTATCTTTTCCAAGATAGACTTAAAAGCTGCATTCCATCAACTACAGATATATGAGCCTCATAGGAAATACTTTTCCTTTACTTGGCAAGGTAAGAAGTACCAGTTTAAAGGTGCACCTGAAGGCTTACACATGTTACCTTCTTTCTTCCAACAAGTTATGATGGAACTATTTGCGGACCTGTCGTATAACGTATCAGTCTATTTAGATGATATAGTTATCTTTACAAAGACAGCACATGAACATGCTAAACTCGTTAAAGAAGTCTTAAAGCGACTTAATCATGCTAAACTTAAGATTAACGAAGACAAGTGTTCTTTTGCTAAAGATACTATACACTTACTTGGCTACAAAGTATCTGCAGCAGGGGTAGAAATTGATCCTGGCAAGAAACAGTTTCTGTTGGATTTATCAACACCAATTACTGGAAGAGATGTGAACTCTGTGTGTGGGTTTGTTAACTTCTTCTCGGATTCGGTACCGCATCTTTCTCATTACTTAAAGCCTTTCAGTCACCTACGGCTGCACAAAGGACCTTTAGGAAAGCTTTGGACTAAAGAATGTGATGATGCATTTAAACTAGTCAAAAGTAAAAGTAATGGACGCACCCATCATGCAGTACCCTGTGGATGGTGTCCCATTCCAAGTAGCAACCGACGCTTCAGATCGAGCGGTAGGTGGAGTGCTTTACCAAACGATAAATGGTAAACCGCGCTACATACAATTCTTTAGCAAGAGTTATAATAAGAGTCAACGGAATTACCCTACCGTTAAACAAGAGCTCCTTGCTATAGTTACTGCGCTAAGACAGTTTAAAGACTACCTTTATGGAAGTTACTTTACTGTCGCCTGTGATCAAAAGTCTTTAACATACTTAAAAGATATGAACCCTGATTCACAGTTGGTGAGCCGCTGGCATGACATTATTGCCAAGTTCGCTTTTAATATAACACACATTCCAGGAATACATAACCATCTTCCTGATATGCTCTCTCGACTTGTGCCCGACTACCAGAAAACAGTCAAAGAGTTATTAGCAACCGATTGGATGCTAAATAAGAAATGGTTTAACCTCGCTCAATCACGATGGGGTCCATTTACTGTTGATATGTTCGCCGCAGAACATAACAAACAGGTTTCTGAATATAGGTCGTTGACTCATCCTAAAGGTGATGCATTTCAGCTTGACTTATCAAAGCATAATGCGTGGGCTAACCCACCTTGTCAACTTATCGCACAGTTGTTAAATTATGTTAATATTACTAAATCTACCATTACGCTGTGTTGTCCCTTACGTAACTCCGACCCATGGATACGTGATTTAATTAATATGATTCAAGACGAACCTATTTATGTTGACCGTGAAACCGACACGTTCTTGTATCAGGGATCCTATTCTATTAAGAAGACGCCTTGGAAACACACCATTGTTTGTCGCATCGGTCCTGCAGGTACCACTAAGTGGAAACCCTCAACCGAATTCTTAGCTAAACTAGAGGAGTCTAAAGAGTTTGAACAAAAGCTCAAGACTCGTACAACACATGCACCCAACAAGATTGCAGTCGAGGTAATGCCGATTGAAACGGCATTAGATCGTAAAAACATGGAACTAGCTAAGGCCATGGATCAAAGACTCAAAACTCTAAGAGAACCTGAAGCTCGCACTCAACTACTTAAAGCGCTGCTTAAAGAACAGCCAGGAGTTGCGAAACAACTGAAGAAGATACTTCAACAATCCAATGTTGTCAATTATGTATCTCAGGAGTCTACCCTCCTGATACTGAGGTTGCCCTTTTCAACAGGACTATGGTTCATCCAGCCAGCGTTACGTAGAATCTGACTGACTTAGAGGAGCTCGAAAGTAGAGTTAAAATTATACATAATTTAACGCATCGAGCATATGAGCATACTTATAAAATGGCTATTCGTGCAGGGCTTGATCACCCGGCGCTGAAAGAAACCATACGTGAAGTATACCGACGCTGTACTGATTGTGAAAAGAACCAGATCAAGCGATACGGTTGGGCACCCCTAAAAGTGTGACAGAAGACCAACCGATGCGCCGAGTCATAGTCGATTTGGTTAAACTCCCGCGATCCAAGCATACTGGCGATGTATATATCTGTCATTTCTTATGTGTGGCTTCGGGCTATAACTTGCTTTATGCAATACCGAACAAACGTCCACAAACAGTGGCAGAATTATGCTATCACGTCTTTAATGACTTCGGTTTCCCCGAGTACTATGTTCTGATAACGGTAGTGAGTTTTGTACCGACGTAATGGAGGCGCTTATACTCGTATCAGGCATGACCCATAGGCGTGGTGTTCCTTACAAACCTCAAACGCAGGGTGCAAATGAGACACGTCATAGAGAACTTAAGAAACTCTTGCGTACCGCACTAGACGACGTTGAGGATATGTGGCCTTATCATTTGAAATGGGTTCAGACTCAAATGAATAACTGCATGGATCCTCAAACTGGAACACTCCCGTTTCACTATTTCTTTGGCCGCTATAGTGAATTACAAGCAACGTTTGATAAAACTGCGCCCGAAAACACGCTACCCCGTGGCTACAAAAAAAAAGATCGAGCATATGCAGAACGTTGTTTACCCCTGTTTACTCGAGCACAAGAATCGCGTCCTACTTAAAGCGTATGACCGATGAAATAACACTAAGAACATTGTTCAGTTCAAAGTCGGCGATTACGTTAACATTATAAATCGAAACGCCAACGTTACCGAACTCTCTTCTAAGACGATAGGACCTTTTGTTATTTCCTACCATGATGAGAAGAGTGATACTTACGAAGTGAATAACATTGATGGTACTAGCGCAACCAATCTAGGCACTCACCGTATCCCTACCTCCGAACTCTCATTCGCTCGCTCATTTGATTCTGATATACCAGTATGGAGTCACAAGTCAAAGATATAATTGATAAAACATCCGAAGACGGTTACACTTACTACAAGACCCGTTTCATGGATGGGACAGTAGCTTGGCTAACCTCCGATGCATTTCGTGAATCTCGCGACTTTCTTCGTATCTTTAATAAGAAATGGAATAAGCGTTTACATAAGAACACACGAGATAAACGAAAAGGGTTTCCTCAGGTGACTACAAACCCTGACGGATCTGAAATTCCCTATTTGCCACCTACTTCCTACGTAACTAAACTTTCTGATCTGCTTACCAACAGTGCAGAAAATTGTTCAAACTTACTTACTAATGAAGAACAGCCTTTGGCTATTACCTTACCAAATAATAAACGTAAGGCGCCTACATCGGAAATGGTTACTGGACCAAATACTAAACGACATAGAGTACAACATGAGTCTTGAACTCGTACATATAGGCACATAATTACTCGATAAGTCATGACCGAAACCGTTTTTTTTTTGGTTTTCGCTTTACCAACTAGATCGTATCTTAACGTACGCTCGTAGTTCTAAAAGCTACTGGGGCTATGTAGAAATACGGCCTCCGGTCAGTCTAAAATATCAAGATCAATTGAGATAATACGTTGGTTTTTATTTGTATTTTAAATAATTTAGTACAAGCTCTTTTTCCAATATTTCCAAAGTGTTCTAAATTCACTTTGATGGCTCCAATAGCCTGAGTATTTGGTATGACTCATCTACTTGGACCTATTTGAGACATTAGTAGATGTAGGATATTATAAACTAAATTTTATAATCTCCGAACTACTACTTATAGATTTTGGTCCTCCCGCCAATCTCAAAATCCAATAAGTCTTTTTTTTTTTTTTGACTTTTCTTCAGATGAAACTTTATTTATATCAGCTAATGTATTAACGTGACTTACGTTATTATGTCTATTTACAAATTAGGCAAGTGGTCATGAACACTTAGTACTTCTAGTGAAAATTATTCAATAAAGAACAGCTAGAGGTACGCCCTGTGTGATCGAGGATATTTAGGCTCTTAACAAGAGGCAGGTCCCGATCATTCTTACACAAGCTACCACTGCTAAATCCTAACTGACTAAATTGTATTTTAGTTTAATATAGTTTGAAACCTAGTAATTTCCATCGGGTTTACAGCTCTCAGGAGTGAGCTGACTCTGAAGATTTTCATAGACCAAAGATGGATTCTTGCTGTAAAATCTGGCCTGAGATCTGTAGTTTCTCACATCTGCGTCGTGTCCTTAGGTAATGGCCATTAAATGTTTTGCTCATATCTTCTCAGAATCAATCGACATACCCTTCCTGTGTTGCTGTATACCCCAGAACTTGTGTCGAATCGGATTCAACAATCGTCTTGCTACCTTTGAGTAGTATTTGTTTGCTTATTAAAGCTGCGAACGCTTTATCGGTATTTAAAATCATCTCTTCAAAATCTACTCCGCCACAAGTCCCGTCATCCACATTTGATATGCAACGAGTTACATTGCTATACTCTTAGAAAAAATAGCAGCCGATGGTCGTAGACCCATCGGTAGAACTCTATACTGAACTTTTGTTGTAGGTGTAGAATAAGCAAAGAATTTAAAACATTACTTATCTACTAAAACTTGCCAATACCTCGATTTTACATCCCAAGTGCTAAAATATTTACAACCATAATGGGTGTGCCTTTTGGAGCTACGATGATCATAGAAGAAGAGAGCGTGAAGGATAGAGGCATACCAATGCCCTCAGTGTGGGCTTGCAAGTTGAATGTGACTGCACGTCCTGTTGGGTCGTGCAACGATTATGGAAAGTGCTTCCTCTCTCATGAATTAGACTTCAAAGAAACAAAGTCGTTAATTGAGGAAATATGCGAGGATAATGGGATCAGATGCGTGTTCCTCCCAAATGAGAACACTATTGGGGTTCAGTGAAAGTGTACTGTCGGAAGTACTGCTAGTATAATTATGAAGGATTGAAGAAGACGTTCATCGCAGCTCTCGATGATATTCCTCTATTAAGAATAAGAACGTTTGCAAGGTATTCATATAGGTATATTTATTTATACTCAAAGGGGGATAATAGATATAACAGCCTCTTTTGCACAACAAAAGTATACATCCCACAGACGTGTACCAAATAGAATATACCTCTCTGTCGACGAGTTTGTTGATTAACTGAAAGAGATCACTGTTCATTTGGTTTAATCCTATACGGACATATTTCACATTCTATCATCATTCTCTTCTTATAGCTGAGACATCTGTTGACTTTGTTGCGTCATTTACTGTAAAGTACTTCACTTTTAATGTACGATTGCGTAATCAAAACGCCTGCATTGTTCATCGCATATCATTCAAATATAAACGGTGCGTCGCCCCTTTGCTTTGTAGACTCCTAAACCTAGACCAGTAACATTTATGCCCCGATACGTGAAAGTACAACCGTTGACTGTGAGTAGATCGTCGATCTTCACATCAAATCCATAGTACTTCAATCCAATGACATATATTGGTCATACTTAACGACCACAGTCACAATCGGATCTGTGATTACATTCGGAATTGTTCTTGATAAATGTGTAGCCTCTTTAGGTTGCGTTTCGCTATATTCCTCTAGTTCTGACTGACTTCAATAACAACATCGTCTTCAATGTTTGCTGCCGATTGTGTTGAGTCATGTTGAATCATCAGGTGGTGTTTTCATGTCTATATTTAAGGGGCCTCGTGTGTGTGTGTATACGTATGTTCAGGTATATTTGAGACTGGGAAATAAAAAATCGTGAATAATCATAGCCTGCCTCCTAAATTGAACAGAATAATAAATAAATGAAAAATTGTCCGTCAGAAATTTCTGATGACAGATTTCGATGAAAATCGGCGATAAAGGGAACGTCGTTATATAGGTCAATAACCGCTATTTTGGTGCAAGGACCAAATTTCAAAAACCAAAACAAGCGATGATGATCGAAATTCCAACCAGCTCACCTTTTTCAGGACGATGAGACGAGCTCAAATCCGTCGAGAAATTCGATTTTGAGTAAATATTCATGAAGTCATACAGTACTCAAGTTGGGGGTCTCTCAAGTCCCCAGTTCAAGTGTGTGCACCATACATACGAAGGAGGGCAACTACGTCAATCGATGAGAATTTCAAATATGGTACCCTTTGTAACTTTACTTATGTGTGTTTGGTGTTTAGTGATTGGCAGTACAAAAGCTGATGATATAGAGAATAGCGTGGTCACGAGTACTTTAAGAAGTTCCAGATCAAACCCAATGGACTAACCGAA
>LUCW03002153.1:0-13385 GCA_001586965.3 Sphaeroforma sirkka | reverse complement strand
ACGGTGGCAAGGCTAGATTTAGCTTGAGATCTGAGTCTAACAGTTTTGTCCCACAACTGGAAAAAGGATGTGACATGACAGCTGCAATAGAAGAAGGGCATATTAAATACATAGTGGGCATACAAAATGGGAAGCTCAAAAGGAGAGGAGCATAGTGACATGAATTAATTACTCATATTACAACTAGATGATTTGCTGCACATATACGTAGGTACATATGAGAGTGAACCAACTGAATTGCGCACCAGCTTTTTTTTTTTTACGTGATTGCGAGAATGTTGGCTACACATTACCCACCCAGATTTTGAACAAAGAGATGGACTAGAGGGCAATGAAACTTTGGTCATGGAGACTGATGGAACGAGAATTCCGGAAACTGCTAAAACATGTTGATCGAGGGTGGAGTGAAAAGCGGGCATTTTTTGTACGATTTTGTAACACATGCACGGAGCTGACCTGCAGCGATTACAAACCTACAAATTTCATTGGTTGCAGGTTGTCTATTTTTTCACCAGGTGCTTATCTTGGACCTTGCCGGCCAGGACATGTATGCGCGGATACCATCAAAATATATCTTGCGGTGTGGATGAGTCTGCGAGGTACGTCCCAACTTGAAAGCTTCATCGGAAATGTATTTTACTTGGGAGAAGTGGTGGTAGCTTGGTAGCGTATACACATGACATCGATATCCAATCCAAACATGGCCTGAGGCCTAACTTCTATCACTATGCACATTCAAACATAGAACAACTAAGATATACATCAGAATATAACACTTATATATCCACGGGTGAAATGTTATTGAAAAGTGGTTCGGTCACTTAATTCGGTCACTTAATAATGTCGTCAAACACGGTGGCGCTTATTATAGTGTTATAATTCAGTCAGAAGTGCCGTTGTGAACGGCGCCCCTGCTGTATTCCTGTTGGGACGAAATTTTCTCCCCTAACAACGGCTGATTGTGAAAATACCCGTATATCTGGTTTTGGTCTCTCACTTACTAAATTATGATGACATCAATGAGTCGTCTTTCTCTTTTCATTAAATCGATTGCGAGGCCATAAACGTTATTAACCTAATAGGTCTCACTCCTTTATCGGTTATTGGAATCATGAACGGTCCAATATACTTAGCTGTAAGCACAGTCGTGTATCGAAAGTTGCAGGCTATGGTATTGGGTGTATTCGACTTTGAACTCTTTCTTTCCATCGCTTCTATCTTTTTTTTGCAGAGCGATGTTCCTTATCTCTATGAAACAAGGAAAGACGACATCTCTGATTCTGCTCATTTTTTGTAACCATGACAACACATGATTTTTCTCAAATTTTGCTGTTGTATATCCCTGCCTAAGCTTGAAAATACTTCCAATGTAGTTTGTGTATTTTTTTTATTTGATGCTTTTAAATATAAGTGGAAAAACCGTGGCACCTTCCATTCATCCCAGTAACTCGATAATTCTTGATAAGTGGAAATTGTGTGTAACTGATGTCAAAACTTATCAACACATTGTAGGATGCTTACGATACTTAGCACACCGATGATACGCAGCCGGATATATCACTCATAGCTGTCCTACTCGGACGTTATTAAGTTGCACCGATTGAACGCCACTTACAAGCCACCCTAACGAGATTTGCGATACTTGTCAGGAACACACAAACTGGGTATCACATATAGTAAGGACATACATTCCACGCCTAACTTTCAGTTGACAGTGACTGCTCTTCCAACTCGGATAATACCCAATCTACAACATGGGAAATTGCTATGAAGCTAGTGGACCGTTTTAATGGGAAAGTAATGATAGTTTCAATATGATTTTTTATTTATTGTATCTAGTTATTAGAATGATCAAAAAACTAAACTTCCAACTTATATATAATTATATATAATTTATCGTATTGTATATATACTATAAAATATACATACTCCCTGGGATGGCTACGACGAGCATTGGACCAGATGCCAGTACCTTCAAAAACAAATCCGTAAACATGCAATCAACCTGGTCAAGGAAACCCCTTACGCCGCAAGTATGATGGTCTGCGATTAGGAGACCTGCTGTATTGAATTTAAGTTATTTGATTCAATAAAGGATATATCTACCCTTGATAAACGGGTGCTATTGTTATATGTTTCAATAAAAGATACATAGAAACATATACTGTGTTAAAATTGAATACATAAACCACTCAAATTACCTTATATTTGCATAGTTTGTGATATTTAAAAAAGGTATACTCTCTATTCCTGATAAACGTCTACAATCGCATACTGTCACAACTGAATAGATAAATGATTTAGAACACCTTTTACTGCATCTGCATAGATGTAGAAGTCTAAGTTTTTATCCTTTCTTTTCATCCTTAAAGTTCTTTTTATCCTTGAAAACAAATCAAAACGTGATCGCTGATATCAAAGATACGAACTACGATCCATCTTCGACATCAGATTCTTCGAAATCAGATGATGAAGAGCACAAGACACCCAAAAAGTAGCAGCTATGTAAACTTCGATGGAAATTACTAGGTTTCAAACTATATTAAACTAAAATACAATTTAGTCAGTTAGGATTTAGCAGTGGTAGCTTGTGTAAGAATGATCGGGACTGCCTCTTGTTAAGAGCCTAAATATCCTCGATCACACAGGGCGGACCTCTAGCTGTTCTTTATTGAATAATTTTCACTAGAAGTACTAAGTGTTCATGACCACTTGCCTAATTTGTAAATAGACATAATAACGTAAGTCATGTCAATACAATAGCTGATATAAATAAAGTTCCATCTGAAGAAAAGTTAAAAAAAAAAAAAGACTTGTGGATTTTTGGAGATTGGCGGGAGGACCAAAATCTATAAGTAGTAGTTCGGAGATTATAAAATTTAGTTTATAATATCCTACATCTACTAATGTCTCAAATAGGTCCAAGTAGATGAGTCATACCAAATACTCAGGCTATTGGAGCCATCAAAGTGAATTTAGAACACTTTGAAAATATTGGAAAAAGAGCTTGTACTAAATTATTTAAAATACAAATAATGTATTATCTCAATTGATCTTGATATTTTAGACTGACCGGGGCCGTATTTCTACAGCTACGTACACAGCCATGCAGATACAAGTGTCGATTCCGTTCAAAAGCAGGTATACTTAAAAGATCAAAGAGTGGTAAGCTCCGAAATTTAGATCCATCAAGAAAATGTAAAGTAACTACAACAATCGATGCATCAGATGGTGACGCACCACGGCCCGTACGTAA
The DNA here is from genome assembly GCA_001586965.3 of Sphaeroforma sirkka. Lineage (NCBI taxonomy): Eukaryota > Ichthyosporea > Ichthyophonida > Sphaeroforma > Sphaeroforma sirkka. The sequence continues at coordinate 10,129 of LUCW03002153.1, read as the reverse complement.
GATAGATATATGTAATTATACAATGAATTCTAGCTCTATAAGCATTTCTGAATCTATTTCCAGAGATGGATATCGATGAAAGTTTTTTTCCGTAGCCGTAAGGAGACATGTACATAACTGTACATCTCTGCGAGCAACAGCGCAGACGTAGAGTATTGAAATGGCAGTTAAAAGAATCGAATACAGTTACTAGAAGAGTACGGGTTTACACCCAAAGACACAATAATCGAGGGCACAATAGAATCTCAAAGCGATATAGAGACGTGTACCTGTGGTATTATAGACTCATTGGATTGCGTATGTAACTGTCTATCTGACAAATGTAGTTTACGATAGTGAAGTGAGTGAGGACACAGGTGATATACACTCGGACAACGAGGCATCAGACTAAGACGTAGAGGAAGACATTAGATAAACCACTAGTGGTAGACCGACGGACACAGATTTGTCAGAGACGGAGATGGACGAGTTAGACGCAGCTATGGAAGCACATACATGGCAAGTGTTTATTGGTCAACGTGAATCAGCAGCTAGTGCACACAGGTTAAGTGAACCGACTGTAAATCTGTCACGTAATACACAATGGTTTTTACGTAAAGAAGATCTTGCAGAGAAGAGGCTGGACAATTGCAGAAAAAAAAAGTCAACATTGAGAGACTACAGTAGTAGGCGCATTTCTGTATACGTTAATAATGTTTTACGTCGTCAGCCCGAGAGTAATTTGAGACTTGTTCTCAAATTAATATAAGTATAGATTGGGTCAGCCCGAGAGAACGTAAGAGTAATTTGAAACTTCTTCTCAGATTATTCTATTTATAGGATACGGGCCACTGGCTAGCCGAGAGCCGAGATCCGAGACTGAGTGTGATAACAGAGAATATGATATATTTATTTCTAGAAAACATATCCGAGTGCTAAAGTGTTCTGCATAAGGTTTCTCATACTGATCATATGAGGTTTTACCCTGGCCAACCCAAGTGGTTGAACACTAGTACAAACACCATCAGTATATACCTGAGGGTGAGATCATAAAATAAATTCATTCGAATGCACCATACCTTAGAAAAACTAGCACTTTACTATTAGTCCCCACACCGCACGCTAACAACTTAGATTTAAAGTCTACTACATTGTACTCTAACAAACATTATCCCATGCAGAACGTGATAGAATGTGTAATATTCGCCAGTACTTAGTGCGGTGCTCACAACTAGGGTGCTCAGCTACAGGTGGTCAAAGATGTAGACGTTTACACTTATGTATGCCGACAATGGTGCAGAAGTCAAGAAGAATAGAGCGGGCATCATTCGACCAGATACATTTCGTTGGCTGCGGTCAGGTGTTATATGGCCAACAGATACGAGAGGCCAAGGTGACACATTTACACTATTAAATAATCCAATAGTATTTGCCTGGGTAGATGAATACATCAATAATACAGCAATTTTTTAAACGGAATCCACATTCTCTATAATAAACTATCTCAGCGAGATTAGCAAGCTATGAGTATCCCATATTGGATCGATATGATATTAAGGTATGTAGATATACATCAATGATACAGTGGTACTTTTTTTCAATTATATAATTATAATCTATAAGTATATACGTCAAACTATCTGCATAATAGTCTAACTTAATGAATGGTCTTTGTTACAGGCAACAGCTATACATCCAACAACCGTACGCCTATGGCTGATCTCAAAAGGTGTCACATTTAAGAAAATAATCAAAGACATGTACATTGATGGCCATGAAAGGGAGGATGTAGTGAAGGCTCGAGAGAAATTGGTAGATACCTTCCTCGAATCTATATTTTTTTTTATATGTTCGAGAGTATGACGGGGATGAGATGACACCCTAGCCGCTGACGCTTCCAACATGTGTGTAAAAATAAATGCTATGCATGTCAATATCTGTCGTTACACTGTATGTATCGTTTGTAGACTAATTATATAATACTTCTACATTCACATATAGGTCGATGTAGCATTTGGGCACTATTATTGGCATATTGTCAGATTTCAGATTCCCAAAATCTCAGGATTCCCAAATCCTGAGTTTCAGGTTTCTGTCCCAATTCCTGATATTGGAGTCATCAGGAATATGGCGGGGCACTTGGATAAATATCCAAGAGCCGCGTGCGAGAGAAACACTCAAGTGAAAATATGAGTCTAGTGAATTATCAGAATTCTAAAGTTCACAATAAAGACTCAGGACGAATCTCTTCACCTGGGACTTAACCCAGCTGAGAGATTCGTACTTGAAAGATCTATTGTTTCCTTTGGTCGTATCTTTATCAGTACTCTCAAACTCTACATCGAAGAGAAATCATAATTGTGACACACGATGAGATGTCTGTCCATGCAAATGATGGCGCGACTCACCGTTGGGGTAAGGATGGAGAGGATCCCTTACTACAGAAAAGTAGAGGCTCTTCCTTACTGGTGAGTGGATTTCATACCCAAGAGCACGGTCGACTCAAACCTACCAAAGAGAAAAATAAAGAAGTGAAGGATGCTGCGATCTCAGTTGCTAAAGCGAATGAATACTCGGGACCAGGAAATGATGCGGGGGCTGCACGGGTAGTTATATTGCCAGGCAAGAATAGAGATGGATACTTCACAGGTGGGGACGTGGTCAAACAATTGAGGGAACGAGCGATCCCTATCTGTAAAAAAAAAAGTATCCTGGTGAGCAAGTTCTGTTCATGTTTGGTAACAGCACAGGTCATACCTATGTTGCTCCAGACGCCCTGAAAGTAGAAAACATGAACTCTGGCCCTGGTCCTTACAAAGGTGCCAAGAAAACCACAGTTATAAGAGACGGATAGTATATGCGCAATGGTGCTCGTGTTATTCAGCAGATGCATATAGGTGGAGTGGCTAAAGGCGGTAAAAGAGTATTAGAATAAAGGTTCGAAGGCAACAGATAGAGTTCTTCCAAAATATTGGAGTTGTGCAATGAAGGTCGCTACTAGATCACGAGCAGGTTGCAATGATTGTATGAAGTGTATTTTACACCATGAAGCAGATTTTCAAGAATGCAAGTCTTTATTAGTAACATTTTGCGATGAGGCTGAATATCTTTGTATGTTTTACCCCAAGTATCATTGTGAGTGTAATTACATTGAACGCTACTGGGGATGTTAAAGTACATACACGCAAGAATTGTTTGTACGATTTCACAGGGCTAAAACGAGTTTTGATCTAGGCACTCGATATAATTCCACTGGCGATATAAGGCGGTTCGCATGTCACTCGCACAGGTATATATACCTTTACTTTCTAGGTTTGACAGGTCTGGCGGCTACCTTTCAACAGCGGAAGTACAAGTCACATCGTCGTGTGCCAAATCCTGTGTACATAACCCTTACTGAATAAAGAATCCAATCCTTAAATTAAATAAGCTGAGTCTCCATAGCACCTCCTTTATGGTATGAGTAACGGCGTTGCTTGCTTGACTTTGTTGCGTACTTCATTATACAAACTACCTCGATAGATCCTGTATGAGACCTTCATAGTTGCACTGCTCACTGCAGATCGTACCGACTAGTTTTGGAATACGATTGACATCTTTGAAAACTTCCAGTGCAATATAAAATTATGTGCCATCTCCAGGGACGTATGCATGGTACTTTATGTACAATACATCGCCTACAGTAGCAGTGTATGATGCATAATTGCATCCAATTACATATACGGTACCTTGCAACATCGTAACTACAGTATGTGCGTGAAAATATTTCAGTAAATACATTATGCTGTTTAAAAAAGTACATTTTACCTAGTGCAAACATTTGAATTTGAGAAAAGTCCATTTTACCCAAGTGTAAATTTGTGGCATATACTGGTGGCATCATATGTCAAAAAAATGTCGTTTTTGACCTCCTTCAAATTTTGCAAAGTTTCAGCGGCTAGTTTTGGAATTATTTGCGTTCGAAAATTAGGGGGTGTACGACCAGGTTTTACTGCTGTGCACCATACCCATTAGTTATTTCAAAAAAAAAAATTGGACAAACCAATTCGGTTATCCCATTGGCTCACGACCTTTAATGCATTCAATTGAACGAAAATCTTCAATCGTTTAGACTCGCCCTGAGTCGACCGCGGCCCTTCACGACCAAATTAAACCCACCCCAACATGAAAAAACATCGTGGCTTGAAGCCCGCCCCTTTATAACTCTAAGCGACAACCACAGTAATGCATTTCAATTTGGTGTGAGCTCACATCAGTAATCAAGAAATGGTTGTACTGTGATCATTGCACCGGCAAACCGTTTGCGCACCAAAGATCAGCGTAATGTTGAGTCGCCAGCTACCGGTCCAAAGTAGCTAAATCCACAAAACCGTCCCTCAAAACATGACCAACCCCTCCAGTGCCAAGAGTAACAGACCGCCCGGCAGTTTCTGAAGCACTAATGTCGCAAATGACGGGTGGCAAGATGCCGGAAAAATCTCTAAACGAATTGACGGACACAATTCTTGTCCGGCTCTTTTTCAAAGCAGTATTCCCAAATGACAATCCTGCCCCATATTAGGTTTGTCTACGGATGTTTCTGATACTATTTTTTTTAGTGCTTTCGTTTCTGAATATTTTTTCGACGTCAGTTGGTTTTTCGTAATGGTTTCATTAAAGTTCTACATCGGTATTATTTTTTATTTGAAAACGGGACGTAAATTTCGATATACGACGAGGTATTGAATGCGACAAACCATGCCCCTTGGTACTAGATGTTGGGTCATGTAATTTCCCTTGGTTTGCATTTGGTTGAAGTAATCTGAAGCCCAATCGATTGGGGCCAAAAGTAATCTCGTTCATTTCCCCCCCCCACATTTGGTACTGATTCAAGTATATTACCAAAGTTTTCAATCGTGATTGTGGAGCACTGTTAAGCTTACATATATTATACATTATGATTTTCAAATCATGAACATATGTTTTCATATTTTTCCATGTTTAGGATGAACACGAACCGTAGCCGCGTTGATGTAATTCGATATTTGAAATATTCCCCTATGCCCTATCCCCATTCCTCAGTCGTTTGAATTTATTTTTTTAGGAAACAAAGACAACGTAATGTAAACACTACAGAATACAGCAAACAATTCACTGTTATTATGAAACACTTAAAAATTATATATCGTCATACAAAATATCTCGTAACGAAGTCCCGGTCGTCAGCCCTATTGCGTGAGCTGTAGTAAAACACATCAAAATACGATGCTAAAACCTGCTGAGTCTCCCTGAGGCTCAGTGCGGTGTATTTATTCTTATATTTGATTGTCTACGTGGTCTACAAATAATTTACCTCGTGTGAATTAATTGTAAACTAATTCTAACTCCACACTTTGATAGTGGTTTAAGGGGACTTTTACTACAGAGCGGCATTGCCGCCAAAAGGCTCACGTCAGTGTTTAATTTTGTACACATTGGTTCGATGCTGAACAGATTGAATTCAATCCCTATAATTGGATTCGTTGAGTTTTTCCAATTTTTATTTGTTTATAAAGCTGGTTGACATGTTTGATATATTCTTTTGTTATATGGACACAATATCAGCTGTACGGCCTATCGAAGTGCTATGAAACACTCACGATGATAAAGATATCAGCCTACGGTTCTAACACAAGATGTAAACTTCGATGGATGATTTCTATGTTTTAAACCATGTTATACCTGACTAAGATACAAGAATTTAAATCAGTTAGGATTTAGCAGTGGTAGCTTGTAGTAAGAATGATCCAGGGGCTGCCTCTTGGTAAGAGCCTTAAACATCCTCGATCACACAGGACATACCTCCCTAGCTATTTCTTTATTGAATAATTTTCACTAGAAGTACTAGTGTTCATGACCACATCAAATCTATTTTGTAGATAGACATAAGAACGTAAGTCAAGTTAATACAGTAGCTAAAATAGATTAAGTATTAGGTTCAATCTGAAAGAAAAGTTAAAAAAAGTGAAAGACTTATTGGATTTTAGAGATTGACGGGAAGACCAAAACCTGTAAAGTGGTAGTTCAGAGATTATAAAATTTGGTTTATATATCCTACATCTACTTTCAAATACTCAAATAGGTCCAAGTAAAATGAGTCATACTAAATACTCAGGCTTTTCTATTGGAGCCATCAAAATGAATTTAGAACATTTTGGAAATATTGGAAAAAAGAACTTGTATTAAACTATTTTAAAATACAAATAAAAAGCCCAATATGTTATCTCATTTTATCATGATTTTTTTTAGACTGGCCGGAGGCCGTATTTCTACACAGATCATGTGGGTATGTAGCTCTCCATCTACTTTTCTCGCTCCCCTGTGTTACGATACCACTGTCCAAGAGGAGAAAGAGGTAGGTTTTTTTTAGACCAGTGATGCTAAGTACAATCAGATTGCAATGATTGTTATACTGATCAGGTTTGTGCATATTGGCAGATGTAACACAGGCGGTTGAGTAGGTTTTTGTCAAATAATCTATGCGCTATCGATATATCCAGGCGCTATCGATACCTGAAGCAGGAATCTTTTCTCGTCGGGGTCTCAAGCGGATCCAGCTGCTTTCGAAAATGTTGAGCTGCCCAGCACTAATATATAATGTGAGACAATGTGCCTTGGACGAACATGTAGGACTGAGACTAGCGAGCCCAACCTACAAGAAGAGATTTAGGTCCCGGACAGAGGACCGGACCTAAGTAAAATCTTTCAGAGACCGGGCTCCCAGAGTGGTCGGACCAAATATTGAGACAGAGAAATTTAATATGAAAAGAGTGATGACTCAGAAGGTGTCATCTAATTTAGTATGAGAGGCGAAAACCATAGATGCAGGTATTTTCATGAATTACTGTTGTAAGAGAAAATCTAGTTCTATATAAGAACGAGATAATAAATATAACAGAACACGCCGATCACTCATAACGAGCACTCCTGACTGAGTTCACTTATTTTAGACTTATCACACTTTTTTATTAAGTGTCACCTGGTTATGACCACAATAATGTTTGCAGAGGTGGAATACTCCCGAAGTACTAACTAGGTTGTTAAAGGTCTATGTTTAAGCACTTTCCGATCAATCATCAGCGCAAGCGGGTTGGGCAGATTTGAGAAGATAACGATGAAAGCTGTTTACGCAGATCGTTGGATGTAATAACGTCTGCTTTACATGAATATATCTATGATATACCGCAGAGTTCTCGGTGACGATGAGACTTTTTCAGCCAGTTACCCATGGTTATGGTGTACTGCGATACGTATTGAATATCCTAGGAAGCTATCGTGGCCAAAGCAAAAGTCAACAGGTTGAACGCTCAGCAAGTAATTATTCTGATGTACGTTTATTAAGCTTTTGTATCTTGACGACAGAGTGTCATCATGTGCTTAATAAACATAAATTAGTATAACAGTAGGTCGACTTCACAGATTTTTTTTAAGATTCCTGATTTATCGTCAGATTGTAATTTTGTAATCATGCTCTTAAATTTTGGCAACGGTTTCCTTTCCTAGCGGTCGCAAAGTGATGAGTATCGTCAAAGTAATACAAGGAACCCTGTTGTCCTATATGAAGCTGACAGAGGTCCCTGTAACTGTTCCCCGATCGGACGTCTGAAGCTTGCATGCCTCCATGGTTCATTATTCAGAATATACATCGCACAAAGAGACTTTTCCAAGGCCGTGCGAGAAAGAAGGGCAGGCGTTATCCACCATTTACAGTCAAGGTTTGCAATTCCCAAACGCAAAAGAGTGTCATCACATAGTTGAAACTTTCGTTAGAGTAGTCGCATAAATGCTTTTGATTTCATTTTTTTCCTATTGAATTGCATTTTAAATCCAAGGAGAGAATGTTAAAATCTTTGGCATCTTTTGGTATGAAATATATATTCATTTTCAGGATGAAATTGATTTGTGATGTGTTGAATACTCGGAAATAAAAGCTCGCACTATTGAATTGGTCCGAGAAAGGTAGAGGAACGAGGATAGGTATTGAACATAACTGAATACAGATGGATTTTATTAGAGGGACACAAAATGGAAGAATGTTTGAAAAGATTTCAATCTGGAAGTGGTTGTCCGAGATGCTCAACTAAAATTCATAATCAAAGATTTTCTTTGTCATTGTTACTAATTTCGAGGGACAATTTTCAAACCCATTTCTAAGTGGTAGGTATGATTTTCCGAATTTTTTTTAAACCTCTGAGACAAACCACCCTCTTGACTTGACAGGTATAATCCGGATTTGGAAATCACCTTGAATATCAGGGGTACAACATTATCGCCCTGTTCAAAAATGTGGAAGGTAAAGAAGTGTTCAAGGGGCAAAAATACCGCGATATGATTAAGGAGAAACTTTTATCCATAACGGATATAGTACCACACTTATTGACCTATCTTCCACAAAACCAGACGGATATCTGTATCGTGTTAACGTGCCTCATTTTTTACATACCGGTGAAATGGACAAATAGGGATGAACAGTCATTTATGTCAAAAAAATGGAGAGCAGGAGAGCAGCCTAATCCGCACCACTTTAACCCGAGGGATCTTATACGGATTGAAAACGATTTGGATTATATGGGTTACAGAGGCGCCAGAACCATTGACAAATTTATGTCCACTGAATTGATGAGTTTCAACTGGCGACCGACCTGTTTAAGCATATGGCCAGTTTTATTTTTTTCAACCGGAACCTTACTGGCCACAGATTAGTATAGATATACTCTCGCCCTTGATATTAGAAACGAAAGTGTGGGAGTATTTCATAGTAGAAGAGAAAAATTTAAAATCAATTTAAATTTCTATTATTTAAAACCAAGAAATTAAGAACTTTATTAAAAAAATGGTGAGTGGAAAAACCCGGTCTAAGTATCTGTAGATGTTCCTGAGAATGAAGACAAACTAATAGTGGTAATAAAGACAATAAAGAAAAATAACCTGTCAGATATATGGGTAAAAGGAGACAGCTCTATTAATAAACAGCAAGTGATAAAAAAAATGTTAATATTGATATGGGGGTACCCGATTATGAAAACCCGGATCAGTTCGATCAAGTCGGTATTTCAAAAAAAAAACCCTTTTTTAATTACTATTTGAAAATTGAAATTGATACAATAAAGACAAAAAAAAATGGGACATACAATTTAAAAAGAACTAAAACTTTTAACCTCCCTTACTACTGAGTTTTTGATAGTGCTATTTCCATGGTGAAAAACTGTGTGAAAATAAAGGCTTTTGAATACTATTTGCTTTGAAGTATCAGACATTAAGGATAAATTCGAGTGTCTGAGAGCAAATTAGCCAACTATTTACAAAAATCCAAAGACACTTAATTTATTTTTTAAACAACCACTCTTCATATACGGAAATAAAGATTTCAAGGTTTTAGGGTTTTTAGAAGACGGACTCCGTGGACCCTCGGTGTATGTACATGATTGATAAATGAACATTAAATCAACTCATGTGCACAAAGTCCGAGGCTCATCGATTATTTTTCAAACTATTCAAATATATCGTTATTGTTCTCAGATATTAAAGTATCTTAAAGTGTTTTAGTTTTAAGTGAATAGTTGTGATTTATTTGATTCGAGTCCCTGCTTTTATATGCTTTGGACTCGTAATTCTTGAGCCATTAAAAACACCTCTTAAGGTGAAAAGGTTCTCACTTATTCTACGATCCGATCCAAAGGCAGCGTCACCGTCTTCAACGATTGTGGCTTCCATTGTAATCTTTGGCCTTATGCTTTTAGATTGCACTTCTCCTATAGTTAGGATGCCTTTATGCCCATCAGAGATATTCTATATTGATGATTCCATACTCCCGGCATTTTGGTTCCGAGATAATTCCATCTAAAATATTTCTGTGTCCCTCTCTGAGTTTAGATTCTCTCCTTGATTGATGCTGGGATAAACCTTGTTGAGTCTCCGCTGTTTGGCCGTAGTTTTATGCTTGGTAAACAATCCTGGTTTACTGCGATCAATAATCGTAACATACAGAATACAATGTGTAAATTACTACAGACCTCATTGCCGTTGAGAAGAAATGTCAGCTTTACAACTATACATGTTAAATAAGGTATTTTTGTCTGTTGTGCATCTTCACCAGGTGAGTAATTTCGATATCAATATGTTGTGTGAATGC
>LUCW03002152.1:0-18682 GCA_001586965.3 Sphaeroforma sirkka | reverse complement strand
TTTATTCTGACCTCACCTTTGGTTTAACACCTAAGGTGTTTTGTGCTAGTGTTCAGCCGCTTGGGCTGGCCAGGTAAAAAACTCATATGGTCAGTATGAGAAACCTTATGCGGAACACTTTTAACACTTTCGATGCTTTAATCTTATTTCAACTCTGCAACTAAATCTCCACGCTGATCACATGATGCCTTCCATGTATAGGTTATGATCTCACATAGAACCGCAGCTATTATTAGAATGTTGCGGTTGACAGGCTTAACTTAACTTCGGGAATCGGCTGAGAAACCCAATCTGCCTGGAAGTCGGTTAAGTGATGACTAAATCCTTGAGAGTAATTTGAGCAATTTGATTAAGTTCTTGGGAGTGAGCTAGCTCTGATGACTTAGCTCTAGGGAGAGCTTTGGCTCACTGATGACTTCCAAATCAAAGGTGGTTTCTTGCTGTAAAATCTGACCTGAGACCCTGCAGTCTCTCCACTCTCCTCAATTTTACAATCAACAAGGTCTGAAGTCTAGACTAATACTTAAGACCCGGATTGTGAAATTGTTAACTCTGTAGATGGATTGGGCGATAAGCGTTGAACCAATGTATATTTGTCGAAGACGTTTACAGAAATGGTGCTGTTGAGTATTTATTGTCTCCTGAAAATTGTTGAAAACGTTGGCTTTTTTTTAGAAGAGTAGACGATCTTCTGTACAGTGACAGGCTTCACGACTGGCGTGGATAATCTTCTGTACGGGGAGCGGCATCACAATTTCGCAGGTAGAAATACTCGAGATTTTCTTGAAAAAATACATTTTGCTTACTGAATCGGTGTGGACTGTGGTGTGGATGCTGGGGACAGCTCCCTTCTGCGTTGTGGCATATTGGATTGACTTTGTGATGTGGCCTGAGAGGAAGAGACTCTGGAGACTGTGAGGCTAAGATTTTCTCTTGGGTCTTGGAATGGGCGGCTCTTATGCTGCGGTCTGGCTAAAGCACTGAACAAAGCAGTGTGCCAGTTTCAGAGATGATAAGAATAGCATAGTACCTTATGTGCTGGCATTATCCTCGAGAGCTAGAGCATTGTGCTGGCATTTATCCTCGAGAGCTAGAGCATTGTGCTGGCATTTATCCTCGAGAGCTAGAGCATTGTGCTGGCATTTATCCTCAGAGAGCTAGAGCATTGTGCTGGCATTTTACCTCAGAGAGCTAGAGGACCCGATGTGTACGTCTCGAGCGACCCGTCGTGTTTGAATTCTTGAAGCTACTGTTCATCTGTGTCAGCATATAGGAGTTTGGCAAGTACAATATAGGACTGTATTTGTGTCGGAGAAAAACTGCCAGTGGCAGAAACCGTGCAAACCATTAACCCGCTGTTTCAAAACAATGCCCAAGGAGTTGTTTGATTGATTTCGCTGTGTTATACTCCGAAGCAAGAGTGGCTCATTTAACCTCGCGAGCTTGAGCCGCTGACGATTTTCCCTCATGAGCTCGAGTGCTAACCGTTTATTCTCGCGAGCTCGAGTGGCTGGTTTATACTCGGGAGCTAGAGTCGCTGCTTTTTTATACTCAAGAGCTCGAGTGGCTGGTTTATACTCGGGAGCTAGAGTTGCTGGTTTATACTCGGGAGCTAGAGTCGCTGCTTTTATATACTCAGAGCTCTCGAGTGGCTGGTTTATACTGCTGGTTTATACTCGGGAGCTAGAGTTGCTGCTTTTATACTCAAGAGCTCTTGAGGCTGGATTATACTCGGGAGCTAGAGTTGCTGGTTTATGCTCAGAGCTTGAGCTCGATATCCGAGAACAAAGTTATATTGAAGATAAAGTATTAGAACTGTGCACGTTGGCGCTTACGTGTCCGTGTCTGCGAAGCTTTGTGGTAGGCCGCGATATCGTTGGCATCATCAAAAGCTTCTGCTGTTTCCCACGTTGGTTCGCCTTCTCGCCATCTCACCAGGTATTCTAATTTCCCCGTCTCATCATTCGTACGATGTGTGATAATATGGCGAAACTCCAACCCTCCTTCGGTCCATAAGTCTTCGTTAATTGGTGGGTCTGTGCGTCTATGCACTAAACGGAGGAGTTCCACCCGTACCGGTTTGGTCTTGAATTCTGGTGGGGCGGAACCATCCTTGTTCGCTAACTCGTAGCGTTGGCCGTGTCTAGCTTTGACTACATATGGTCCAAACAATGGCCGCATAGCCTTCGTTGTTCGGCCTTCTGATCGTACCATGACCACATCTCCTTCGTCGAAATGTACCAAGTCGTGAGCATGCAGGCGGTCAAATGTCGTCGTAAGCTTGCCTGTATACTTCTTGGTAATGTGGTGGAGGGTCGGCAATATAGTGTCCTGTAACTGGTCTAATCGTTGTGCCCAGGTGTCATTCGTCATCGGCTGAGAATCCGGTAACTCGTCCGTGAAATCGGCGAACGGAACATGGCGGCGGCCAAAGTACACGCTAAACGGTGCACTCTTATGGCGACGGGATATCCGAAGGTTCTGGTATAGCATCGTAAACGGAAGGCGTTCGTCCCATCGAAGGGGAACTGCCTCACAGCATTGTCGAATAGAACGTGTAATCTCCTTGTGACGTCGTTCTGCCGCGCCCAGCACTTGGGGTCGATATGGTGGAGACACCTTATGTAGCATCCCCCCACTTCCTGGACCAGAAGCTCCACTAACTTGTTGGTGAACTCCTTCCCCATGTCTGTTTGGATTTTACGGGGAAACCATGTTCGCCAAAAATCTCTATGAGTGTCTGTGTCGTGGTTTCCTTGTCTTGTCCGGTGTGGCTCGAAGGATAGAATAGCCTGTGGCGATGTCTAAGACGTGAAGAATATAATTGTTCTTGCGTCTGGACTCCAGTGGCATCGGGATGTAGTCCACTTGAATATGGTCCCACGGGTAGCGTGCATCGATGCTAATCATCGGGTGGAAACCTTTACGAAGTGTGTCCTGTCCCAAACATGTGCCACATTGCCGCTTAACTTCTGTGGCTAACTCAAGTGCCCCTGGCCAAACGTGACCGTTCTGACGAAGTTGTTGGACTGTGTCCGCCGCCCCATGATGTCCTTGTTCGTGTTGCGCTTGCGTGAGTTGCGTACGACGCTGTTTCTCCGCCGGACTCGCTTGTGCAAACGCCGGTTGACCCTCTGCATCTGCCAGTGCCGCTCGCGCTGTGTCTAAGCACATGACTGCATCTGCCAGTGCCACTGACTGATTTCTCGCGCTGTGTCTAAGCACATGACATATTTTGTATGCTTTTGGTTCTGCAAAACCAAGTCGCTGTGAAAACAGCGGGTCCAGTTTGAATCCATTGGGAGGACCCACCCGTGCTACTACGGTATGACCCCATGGTGTCTTCCCACATGCGTACTTAGCGTACTTGAGGAACGTGTGTGGTGTCCGTGGTACCAGCACCGGTTCTGTCTGCAATAACTGCTTGAACAGGTCGAACCATGGTGCTCTTGGTACCCATGGTAGACATACTGTGGCCCGTGCGCCGTCGGCTCGTATCTTGCGTAACATCCTGTGTATCTGTTCCCCAAGGCGGGTTCATCCATCCATCGACTATCGACCAGTCGTGGGCAAACGCTCCTTCCCCATCATCCTTCGTCCAGAACCGAGGAAGCTGAGCGTTGGTTGGGTCCGCAAATACATCTATGTCATTCGGTCCAAAGTGTTGTTGCGCTTGTTCAAAGTAACTAGGGAATAACTGCCAGCCGTCGGTATACATTATTTCGAGTTCGTCCTGCTCCGCTGTCCCCTCGTGTACTCTACTTAACATGTCCGGGAGCACATTTGACTCTCCTGGTATATGCGATATGGTAAAGTTGAATGGCGCGATGATATGATGCCATCTCTGAAGCATCGGATTAAGCTTGAGCTGTGTGTTCATATACACAAGGGCCTTGTGGTCCGTGAAGACCGCAAACCGTTGCCCATCCAAGTATTCCCTGAAATGTGTCAGTCCATATACCAATGCCAGTAACTCCTTCATAGGTGTGGCGTAGTTCTGTTGCGCATGGTTCAGAGTCTTACTAAAGAACATTAAGTAATGTTTCTTACCGTTGACCCATTGGAATAGCGCTCCCCTAAACCGTAATCGCTAGCGTCGGTTTCCAAGTTCAGAGGAATGCCGTCGACCGGAAAGTGTAACGCCACAGCATTCACCACTGCGTCTTTCATTGCCTGCCACGCCTGTGCATGTCTCTCCCCAACGATCACCTATCAACTCCTTTGGTTTGAGTTTGCAAAATTCGCGCAAGGGTGCAACCGTGTTCGCGAAATTAGGCAGATGTTCGTGGAGGTAATTTGCTAAACCCAACGCCGAGGCTATATCTTTGTATCGTTGTGGTGTGGGCCAGTCGATCAGCTTGGCCTGCTTTTCATGGTCAATGTCAATGCCTTGTGCCGATACTTTCTTCCCTAGGATCATGACTTCGGAGATAGCGAAGTGGCACTTGGCAGGGTTAAGCTTAAAACTGTGGTATGTTAAGCGTTGTATCACCTTCTGCACCGTCCTAACGTGTTCGTCATAACCGTCACTGGCGATAACTATGTCATCGATATAGTGGTGAACCGGTAAGCCATCAAGTATTGTACTCAAGGTACGTTGAAACTGCTGCGTGAGTACATGAAGACCGAACGGTGCTGATGTGAACGAGTACTGATAACGTTCGTGTGTAAAACTAAATAAGTATTGTGAGTCTGGATGGATGGGCAGCCTGTGGTATGCAGCCGATATGTCCAGCGTCGTGTAGTACTTCTTACTCTTGAGGCGAGATATGAGTTCGTTGACCTTGGGGATCAGGAACTGGTCACCAGGAATAAGCGCGTTAACGGCACGCATGTCTAAAACACGCGTACCTTCTTGACGTTGCCTTCCGCATCGAATGTCGGTACCGCAAGGAGAGGAAGATTAACAGTCGTTGGTGTCGTTCGTTTCGTGATCACCAAATCCGTCAACCACTTCTTCACTTGTTCATCCACATAGGGGAGCCATCGATCGATCGATACGAAGTTACGCGCCGATCGCCGCATCTGCAACGCTTGTTCATGGGTTACTGGGATGGTTACCTCACTCCCTTCCAGACGACAGCGCGCGTTGTCGGCAATTTTCGCATTGGCTTCCAAATCCTGTGCCAACCGTTCGCGTACATCGACGGGTTCCGTCGTGTTAGGTGCTTGTCGGCGTGGTATGCATTTTCTGTTGGCTTCCAGACGACAGCCTGTGCGGCAACCGTTCGCGGCTTACAACCGTTCGCGCGGACGGGTTCCGTCGTGTTAGGTGCCTGCCTGTCGGCGTGGTATGGTTCGAGGAGCTCTTCTAGTTCTGTGGGGTCTATTGGTGCAAGTGGCGATTGGATACCGCCTATGTATAGGCCCAAGCCTTTCAACATATCTTGCCCCACTATAACATCTATACCCGTCGGCAAGTTCATCAATTCTAATGAACCGTCGATAATTCTGGTACCGTACCTTATAGGTACCACTTCCGTCGTCCCCAGTCGAGGAGTTCGCACCGCCTTGTCAGCTAAATATATAAATGACCCAGGTGGTGCCGGAGTTATTGGTCGGCCAAGGAGGTCTGCGGATGTCTGTGAGATACAACTTCTATTTGCTCCCGTGTCTATCAAGGCTTTGAACGTACGTCCGTTGATTTGTACTTGAATATAGACTCGGTTGTCTGACGTCAGCAATGGGTCTTGTATTGCCATCACTGCTCCAATCGTGGTAACAAATATGAAGCTCCTATCCGACTCAGACACCCTCACCTCTCATGCATGATCGGCTACCGACTCCCACGTCTCATAGGTGTGGTTTGGTGTTGACGTCATGTGCTCGAAGTCTTCGTAAAGGATCGTGTTGATATGAATCTCTGTAGCTTCCGATGGTGGAGCCAAGTCTTCGTCCTGTGTAATCGCATTCACCTGTACTTGAGGCGTCGGACGTATTGTAACTACGTCTCTAGTCTGGGATGTATTCTGCCCCTGTCCTGCGGTTGACGTTGTGGACGGTCTGTGTACCGATTGTACGTCCCTCAAAGGACGGTTGTTGTCGTATAGCCTTGCCCGACCCTCTGCGCTCACCGCTTGCGACGCCCTGAAATGGTGACACCGTGGGATGTGCCTACCACCTGGTGGCGCCTGTGCCTGGCACCCCGCACAAGTCGTTGGTACCGTAGGTTGGGGCCGTTGAGTCCAATTCTGCGTTTGTCGTCTACTCGTCTGTAGGTTGGGGCGGCTATTGGTGTGGTCGCGACTTCCATTGGTCGTCGGGCCCTCGCGGTTGTTGCGACCCTGGAAACGTGCTGTCGTACGTTGCTGTGCATCCTGAATGTCAGGGCTCAACAGCTGTATAAGCTCGTGTGTCTCCATCAGTTGCCATTTGGGATGCAACTGTAGAGTACGTTCATACGTACGGCCGTTGAGAGCTTCTTCTAACTTTGTACAATGCAGTGGTTCACTAAATTCTGTTGGAAGTCGGCATCTGTCTGGCACCGTTCACGTGCCCTCCTGTGGTTCTCCATGAGCTGTGTCATTTTTGTTCCATAAGAGGAGTGTGCATGTTCCGACTTTGGCCCTTGGCTAACTTGCGAAACGCGGGATCGACAGTGGCTTGTGTTTCGTGCGAACAGAACAGATCTGTTCGATCTGTAGTTGAGGTGTGCATGTCTTCAACCGTTCAGAGTTGTCGCGGATGTAGTCCAGTTGTTGACTTCTCCGCCTTGAAGTAAGATAGTACCTTATGAAACCCCACGCCCCGAAGAGCTTCAGCTCGAGCCGTGTTATTCTCCTCGATTGCTTGGCATAGCTCGTCACTTAACTGTGTAGTATCCGTGCGTGTAGCGCCTGTCGCCTTTTCTCGATACTAGCCGGTGTGGGCGGAGGCACTGTTGTCTCCTTCTCTTGTCGTTTATGTGTCTGTACATATTCACTGGGCGCTTCTTTCTCGCCCCACTGACGTTGCTGTTGTTGGCGCAGGTTCGTACTTAATCGGTCCTGTCTATTCTTCTCCGCCTGCTTACCTTGAGGATTCTGTCTGGCTAATACTTGTTCATGTGCGAACTCTTGAAAAGTTGGTGTGTTCTCACTGGCAGACAGAGTATCATCCTCCTCGGTTGAACTGTCCTCTGACCCTGGTGATTTGTACCCAAGTCCATAAAACGGACGCTCACAGCCTTGAATTCGGAAGGTAGGGTTGTCTTCGTCCTCTGGTACTGCCTGTACCCGTTCGTGTGACCTGGAGAAGTGTGTCGTACGTTGCTGTGCTGAAGAACTCTCCTTAGCGGCCGGCCCTACAACTGTAGTTCGTCCGGCGTTTATGCGCTGTAACCTCTGTTCGTATTTTTTTGGGAGAGAGACTGTTGTTGTGTCATCAGCTCCGTGAGTTTCTGAGCTGACGATTGTTCCCGTGCCGTTTCCTTGTTGTTGGTACGGTTCCGGTGTCGACGCTGTCTGGCACCGTTAGGTGGGAGGCGTGGTGGGTCATTACTGGGTTCCATAAGGCCCCTGGAGTATCCTGAGACGAACGAGGGACAGCCCTTCACTGGCTACCTGTTCACCAATAAAAGTCTGACTACTGTCCGCACAGAGGTCGGGTACTTCCTAGCTGGTCTCACCCTCGAATATGACATCCTCGTCAGATTGTGCAGGTCCATTTTGACTTCTTGCTGTTGGTGGCTGCTTGTCGTCCGCGGAAATAATATGTGGAGCCCCAAGATGTGTCTGTTGCTGTCTTACTCTTCATCCCACAAGTGCATATGGTTGAGTTCCTCATGGGACTGACGACTTTTTGTTCTACGTCGGTCGATATCATCTTCATCTTCCGGCGCTCAGGATTCAAGGCCTATTCTACGACTTTGTTGGGGTACTTCCATGGTTGGTGAGTTGTTTGTCAATGGAGAACTGATGTCCTTGTGCGATGAACTGATAGAGTACTTGGAATATATCTTTTTCTCTAAGAACGATTTCATCACTCCAAACATAAGCTGCCGTCAACGACACCTTCTGAGCAACTCGTGGGTTCTCTCGTGACTGTTTTATTTCCTACACTAACATAAGTAGTGTGGATAGTCTATATACTCTAACACTACCAGCTGTCTTACTCTTCATCCCACAATAACATATGGTTGAGTGCCTCATTAGTCGGCCACTTCTTGTTCTACTCCTCGCCAGCTTCTTATCCCTTCCTAATGACGGCCTATTCTAAGGACCCTGTTGGGAACTTCCCTCATCGCTCCTCTTTTACTCTTCTTACTCCCTTGTCATGTGCTGTTGCGGTTTATCGTAGCTTCTTGATCTTAAGAAACGATTGCTCGTTATTGCACTCCTAAACTAAGCTGCCGTCAAATCCCACCTTCTGTGCATTTTACTGTTGATCTCTCCGTTGACCTGATTTATCTGGAAGTTCTAGTGATTTGAGTGTGTTCGCATGTCTTTCACAATTTAACCTTTTATTTACTTGCATCGTTCGTGTTATGTTCCCCCACCCTTATATGCTCCTAATAACTCACAGGTGCTTACTTGTGTCTCTGTATGCTTCCTAATATCCCATTCTGAAAACTTTTGTAAAATAATCTAGTATGCCGCTGATTCTTTGCGTCATCGTACTAACCGAGTCGGTACTAACCATGTACATCTCCCATCTCTATTACTACTGTGGATCCTAAAGAACTTTCTTCTAACAACTTCTTAAATACAATTTAAGCTCATTAGCTTGAAATTCGATTTGTACTTGTCTCACACTGAAAACAACCTTCCTACCTGTACTCACACATGACTACTTATCTGTGGATTCTGGCTGATTCTCTGATTTCGTCATTTGATCGTCTTGAGACCTTCCTTGTTGACCCTTGTAGTAAACACATCAAAATACGATACTAAAACCTACTGAGTCTCCCTGAGGCTCAGTGCGGTGTATTTATTCTTATATTTGATTGTCTACGTGGTCTACAAATAATTCACCTCGTGTGAATTAATTGTAAACTAATTCTAACTCCACACTGTTAGTGGTTTAAGGGGACTTTTACTACACTCCCCTCAAGCTCAAGTGTCACCAGTGATTGAAGAGCTTCAAAAATAAATGACCTCTTAAACTATTGAAAATTTAACATATAAAACTAGTAGTGTAAATTAAACAATATATATATATATATATATATAAACTTATGAAATCCTTCTGCTGAGTAAGTTCGTACCTTGGATACTGGTCTTTTGAACCATCCCGGCTGTGCTGGTATATTTTCACCCCCCCCAAAAGCTAGGGTATCCGCTGGTATGTTTTTTCCCATAAGCTAGGGTATCCGCTGGAGTTATACTCGCCTATAAGCTCGAGTTGTGGAATCGTCGTTCGCTTCTATACCGTGGTGAAATCTCACGAGGAGAGACAAAACTCCGATCCGGAAGTAGATGATAGACATCTAGTATTCATCAACGTAACGTTGGAATTATTGTTATTGTGCCGCTTTCTTCTTCTGCCGAGTTTGCTCGGCTTTGTGGTATGCCGCGATGTCATTCGGATCGTCAAAAGCTTCGGCTGACTCCCAAGTTGGATCACCATCCCGCCAGCGAACCAAGTATTCTGTATTCCCTGTGGAATCATTCTGTCTATGTCGAATGATGTAACGGAACGAGGAACTATCCTGCCACATGATCTTCTAAAGGCTTTTCGGTGGCTCTATGGACTAGTCGCAAAAGTTCCACTCTAACTGGTTTACCTTTGAAAGTATCTGGAAGTGGACCATCCTTGTGTGTCAGTTCATATCCTTGTCCCTGTCTGGCTTTGACAACGTATGGTCCAAACATTGGTCGCATTGCTTTGGTTGTGCGACCTTCGGACCGTACCATTACCACATCCCCTGGTTGAAAGGCGATAAAATCGTAAGCATGGAGGCGGTCGCGGACCACAACTCGGCTCTGCAGATTGCTTGTGAAAGGAATGATCCCGCGATTGTTCAGTTGTTGTTAAATGTATGCAACGTTTTTCTCTCGAAATTGCTGGTTTTTTTTTCGGATGGCTAATATGGAAATTTTGTGTGTATTGGGTTTGCAGGCCCTCTGTCACTTAATTGTTGAATTGTTTTTCTTTCGGCTAGTTGACGTGTAGGGTGTATGGGCCGACCTTCACGCTATAGCTGTCACTTGAGTGGTTTGCTCACGGTTTACACCCGATTAGCTGATATCGTTCATTTTTCTTACATCACTCGCCGTTATAATTGGGGTCATATGCGGAATTAAGCACCAATTCTGGAGAAGCAGCATCCTGAACATGCTATCCCTTCAACTCTGTGCATGTTTTTTGATAGAACCCAGCCGTCGATCCGACTATGGACAATAGTAATTGCTTGATTTTGGCGAGTAAGGCCGGAAATCTGGCGGCAGTACTAGTACTACTGGCGGACGGGCGCGTGAATGCTAACGCACGAGCCGGATTTGCTTTGAAAGCCGCTAATTCTCGTAAACATAAGGTGCGTTTCTCTCTATTCATAGATTTCGCGGTGTTTTGTATGTACTTCTGTGTCTCGGAACCATTCAGCACAATTCAGTTATCTTAGCGCTACAGACTATATATTAAACCGGGAAGCTGTGTACAAATCCCAGGAAGTGGCAAGACTGCTGAAAGCTTACATGAGAGGTGGCACTGCCGCTGTTAGTGATAACATTACGAAGGCTCGTCAATCTTTCTCGGGAGAGTCAATGACACATCGCTTTGATTCTGTGATCCCAGTGTCCGCTAGAGCGAGTTGTCCTCAGCAAAATCGCAGAACGAGCGGTATGTTGCTATACCTATAGTATGAATGATTGCGAGTTTAGACATCGTAGAGAGTTCAAAATGGTGTATCGAGGGTAATTTGAACATCACTAGAAATCGAACGCCCATGGTATGCTTATCTGACAGTCTGTCTGACTATTTATTCTGTACCAATCGGACTAACTAAATCGCTAACAAACTCCACCAGAGGAAGAATTAGCTGATAGACGTGGAAGTACTTTGGCCTACTTTTCGGATCTTATCATGGGGAAGCGAAAAGCTACAGAAAGCAGTTCTGTCGGAAGTTCCAGAGCGAATACTGGACGACGACCAACAAAAAGTGCTGCCGTTTGAGGTGAGATGCTTTCTAATTATAATGTAGTTTACCTTAAGAGTACTTAACTATAAAGCAGAATACATATAGAGTATTTGGATTGTGATAATTCAATGTGGTACGGACGAATTACTGTTGTGCTTTAATCTGACGCATCACATGAAGTCTTCAGCATGATATGATCGGTTTGATGTGCAGTATTTCGTTGTTGTTAGTTCTTGCCTTGGAGGTGTGAATCCAGCAGATTTTCTTTTGAAGTAAAATATTCTCCTTGTTCTGGCCCTCTTGGTTAATTTATCACTTCGCGTGCAGTTAAAGTTTGATCGTTGTTCCTGATTATTAGTGTACGTCTACTTCAGCGACTTTGAGTTCAATAAAACAGAGTGTCTCGATTTAATGCCGTGCTTTTGATACTTCATGGGTGTTCTAGAGCACAGGCTACCAAAGCGGAAGAAGGGGGCGGATTGAAGCCATACATGATTGTGGTTTGCCACACTCTCTCGTTCATCGTTTTAAGTTTGAAAAGGAATTTTGTTCAGACGGACAGACAAAAAAGCTTTATATATATATATATATATATATATGTGTGTGTGTGTGTGTGTGTGTGTGTGTGTGTGTGTGTGTATGTATGTATGTATGTATGTATGTATGTATGTATGTGTTAATGTATGTGTTAATGTATGTATGTATGTATGTATATATATATATATATATATATATATATATATATATATATATATATATATATATATATATATATATATATATATATATATATATATATGTATATATGTATATATGTACATATATACATACATACATACATATATGGTGTCGGTGTCGGCGTCGGTGTAGGTGTGGGTGTGTGTATGGCAGACATAAGTCTCAGTCCTTTGTGGGGGCAACTTCAAGCGTCAGACTTATCGGACGTCAATTTAATGTGTCAGGCTTTTATGGTCTAGATTTCAAGCGTCACCGATATGGTGTCAGACTTAAGCGTCACGGATAGTGATGGAAATCCAAAATGCAGAGTTAGTGGGGTAGTCTTAAAAAAATCTCTATTCTTTCAGGTTTTTATCCATCTGAAATAACAACTGATTACCCACATAGAAGTGTGGATACCGACAGACTCGATTATAGGTTTTAGAATTAGTCAATTTATTCGCGTCAGTTTTTTTTCGATTGATTACATCCTTGTTACTTGCAGTATTTTAGTATTGTGGTTGCATAAACCTCTCAGTACCTGGAATTGTCATCAAAACTATTGACTGGCGAGCTCACCATATATGGGGCAAGTAAAGAATATGCTGATAGCGGTTGGTGACATGCGAGATGATTGTTGCGAAATGCGAAATTCTGGATCCATAATATAAATGTCAACACTGATAGGATTTCAAACAATCACAAGAAACTGAAATGAAATTCTCGGATTTAAAAATATAGGCAAAACACCTCCTGAATGTACACTTGAAGTTAATAAAGTTCACGCCTATTTCCACATCGATGCATACCTATTTCCTCCTCGATGTCGCTCGAACCCGAACATGTGAGTCCACTTATTGTACATGAATCTGTTTATTCTATAACCAACTTTTTTTTTTTTGAAACTTATATGTCAGTCCGTCGGTGTTGCTGCTGCAGGTATACGGCATCTAAAGTCAGAGCATATGAGGGGGCAGGCCATCCATCAGGACTAGTTAGCCAGGGTATATTCTGCCAATTTTTGAAATAACCCCATCTTCAGAAGCATATCAACAATCAAGCTCGCGGAAAAGTCCTCTCCGAAAGCATCTAATGTTTGACTTATGTCTGCGCATGTTGCATGTTCAGCCGATCACTGAAGGGACCCTATCTGATTTGTTGTTGCCAGTTTTAACTTCAAAGATGTCGGTTTACAATCAGTTTTGGATTTGGATTCGTAGTGCTTATCATGTACCTAACTCTGAAGCGTAGCAGTAATTGAAGTCTACAGCATGTGGCACCACAAGTGCAAACACTAGAATAAAAATAAGGTGTATAGGTCTATACCAATCGTTCACTGATAAAGAAGTCAACCCATGTATTTCACTGGTAAAGAAGTCAACCCATGTATTTCACTGGTAAAGAAGTCAACCCATGAATTCCGTGTGAATGAAGAAGGGAAGGTTAATAAACGGGACACAATCTTCAGTAGTGTGTTAATGAATGTCCCCTACACATATTTTCGGATATTCTGCCTTTTGTATTCGAGCTGGTTGAGTGGAAAAATTCTCTGAAAATCAATTCTGATAGGTGTACGTGACCCAACTGAATTTTTACGCTGGAAAGTAGCTTACTCACAATTCCTAATTGTTGCATAAATCTCGCGTATTCAGCACTATATCAGTACTTGTTGATTTAACAACTATTGTGATACATAATTTCCGGCACATGAACAAAAGGAGAAATACACTATGAAGAACATGGAATCTCTATCTTTTTTCACAGTGGTATATATCTAGTGCATTTAGTTTTTCTTTGCCTATGTACTTGTTTTCGGCACCTATTTTGCCAAAGGTTCTTTGAAAATTGCACCATGAAGACAACACATCTAATATTCTTTCGAATATTTGACTAATTTTTTGTATTTTTTTTCCTATCCGGTAGGCCCCGAGTGTGATTTTTTAACTTGACTTCTTTTATGGCAAAAAAAAATTGACAACTATAAAAACAAATGAAGATTCCACCAAAACATCGTTCGTCCTCTGACAAACTGATAGTGGTTTCTGCATTGTTGATTTCCATGTCGTCATCTGCATCACTAGCTTCCACCTGATCTTTTTCTCCAGGAGTGAGGAAACCGCTGATTGGGTAGTTGGGTTGCGTGCGAAGTCCTGGTTTGTGCCTTTGCCACACTTCGATTGAAATGTCCTCTCAATGCGCTCGGTCGTAAATTTGATGATCTTGATATCTACTGATTTCGTCAAAGAGTTTAGTAGTATCTCAAGGGGAGTTTTTTTAGGGTTTAGGAGTTTAAGATTTAGGGTCTATGCCAAGCCTGCACCACATCGCCGTGCTTGGTTCGAAGATAATGAATGTTTGCTGCTTTGGT
The DNA here is from genome assembly GCA_001586965.3 of Sphaeroforma sirkka. NCBI lineage: Eukaryota > Ichthyosporea > Ichthyophonida > Sphaeroforma > Sphaeroforma sirkka. The sequence goes on along the minus strand of LUCW03002152.1, from coordinate 4,541 downwards.
TGAATCAGGGTGCTTAGTGGGCGGGATTCAATAGCGTCAAGGCGCCGATTCCAGGAATCATTCGTAATTCGTTCCAATTGGCTTCGACCTCAGCAGAAATACATACTCCGATGATGCTGGTTGGTCGGCCCTGACGGTTGCGTTCGGAAATTAGTTTCGATGGATGGTGACAATTTAAAATATGGTGAGAACACCACATTTATTCGAAGGTAGAGCGCGGAAGAGGCTTACCATTTTGTGTTAGACATAAAACCTGAGTAAAAGTAACTTTACTCACCCTCTTCAGAGGGGTTATATTTGTGTTCTACTGCCTTACATTCTTAGTGGTGGGAGCACTTTTCAATCATAATGGGTGTCATATTCGTAATAGGTACTATAATTTTGGTTGACACTTGTGTGTAGTCCGGGGTACTGAACTGTCCGTATTTGAGACACCTAGAGTGTGGATTTGTTCCTCTAACATTTTGTTGAAAATACTGCTTTGAAGAAGAGCCAGGAGTTGTATCCATCGTCCAGAGGACTTTGCGACACTGGCGACCCGTCATTTGCGGCATGGGTGCTTCAGAAACTGTCGAACTGGCTGTTACTTTTGGTACTGGAGGGGTTGGTCGTGTATTGGGGTAAAGTTTTGTGGATTTAGCTGCTATGGAGCGGTAGCTGACGACTTCAATCTATAGCGGCCCATTGGTGCGCAAACATTTTGCCGGTGCAGTGATCGCAGTGACATCATTTTTTTTTTGGTGCTGAAGTGTGCTTATCCCAAACTGAAATGCAGTAATATACTAAAATCAAATGTACATTTAGTGACTTTTTATGATTCGTAATGCACAATTAGGGCATTTTCTCTTGGGCTTAAAATAGATAAGCTGGAAGAGTCATGCAAAGTTTGTAGTATGTATTTCTCGATCAGTGCAACCTCACTTTGCTCTCTTTGTGTGAGCAATTGACAGTATCCTTTAAATGTGCAGTTTTACTACCCTATTCCCTAAACACCAATGTATAGCAAGTTGCGCAGTCGACATACTATGCAAGGCTACACTACGCGAGTCTCTAGCTGTATCCGCAAAGTGCCAAAAAATACGGCAGATGATCTATTTAGTCAAGATCATCACGATATGTTTGCCCCAACCTTCATCGGGCATACATTCAGCTGTACACCATTAGGTAGAATCAATTTTATGAAGTATCAACTACGCTATGACGTATTCTACAGCTTATATCTTGTATATAGAGGCCCTGTGACGACTTTCCATAACGATTAATGAATGAGGAGTTATTTCAGACGCTATTGGTATAAACGATAGGACTCTCATATTAATCGCTGCGAGGTTCACACTAAATAGCTATCCAATAACTTACCATCGTCTCGAATCTAGGGTCTATAAAATAGACTAGACTTTACTCTCCCAGGAGGGGTCAAGATATTCAGAAGGCTACCTTCTTATATATATCTACTGAGATAGTAAACTTTGCGTCCCCTCTCGGGGATCTACTACTCCTACGGAGAGCGTGTAAGATCCGATCCTTCGGATCTACTACTCCTACGGAGAGTGTGTAGGATACGATCCTTCGGATCTACTACTCCTACGGAGAGCGTGTAGGATACGATCCTTCGGATTTACGAAGTCCTTCCAAATACGTTGAGAGGAGGGCAAGTATTTTACTTTTCAGATCACCGGTGGGACACCTGATCCCCACAGAGCGGGAATATGGTAGAGGGCACCATCAAGAAGGAGGAATCGAAGATATAGGATGGTCTTATGAGAGCGTAGACCTTGAATCCGCCATTTTTTATCCCGTCAAGGGGCCTATATAATTTTATTATAGCTAAAATAAATTCAAGTGCACGAGAGATGGTGATCCGCAAGGATGTAAGATCCATTCTTCCTGATGGATCTACCATCCCTGTCGAGATATCAAATTCTTTTCTATTTAACACTCTCGCGACGGTTATAGCCGATAACATCTACTTATGGCAATCTATTTCATTGTCACGAGTATCATTCCTTTCATGAGCATATCTTTATACCAACCATCCAGAGGTCAGACACACGTTTTGGCGTAGATACACACATATAACTGCAGCTGATGGCTAAGAATACTCTTGATGGTCACTCAAAGATAGTATTATATCGTACAAGCGGAGGCAATACGAATTTAACCGCTATCTTGCAATACTCAGCAATACTATATAATAATTGAATCTATTGAAAAGATTGTGAAAGATAGTACAAGGCGAGGGGTATTTCGCTTTGCTAATGCACTTGTCGATGTTGTGGGTAAGGAAGCAAAAAAAGTAAACAATATAAAAGGTCACTGATGAATACAAGTTAAATCCAGTCAGAGTTGGAAGCGTTTCAGAAATACCTCAGGATATGCAGGCCCAAGATAAGTTTACTTACATTTTCATGGGTGTTTGAAGAAACAATGAATGGAGAAACCTGAAAAGGGTGCGAATTAAGTTCTTTATCCATCTATTGTTTTGTTGACTAAACCAGAAAAGAGAATACCATAGTCTGTATATTGAACAGCAGCGAAACTGATAAGAAAAATTCCTATTTTTTACAAATATCATATTAAAATGTGAGTTTCATAATTATTTACAACGCTTACTAATACATGCGGCATGCAATGTGGCTAGACACACAAGCACACATGTACATCTTCGCATATGTATACAATGTTACATGCAAACTCGGATACGATTAAAATTTGATCAATGTATTATGAAATCGTCGGCCACGGGGTTCGCCCACATCTTTCCAATCGGTACTGGAAAATAAACGGTTTCAAATTGCATACAAAAACATTCTTGCATGCACTTAAAGTGTAAGAATGCGTATAGATACCTGATACGGACTATTGCTGACACAAACGGGAAAGACAAATATACATACAGGCGATTCACCTCTTGTCTACCCCACTACCTCCTGTTCTTTTCGAAATAGAGCTCGTCGTCCTTGTCGGCACGATCAGTTACTGCAAAGAAAAGTTTCTTAGTGGGGATACACCCACATGCTGTTTAGAAATAAGATCAGATATCAAACGTCTGAATTTTTTTTTTACCTAAAAATTGCCTACAAAAAGGGACAGAATCTTGGGGCTGTTGCAGTCTGTTAAATGCGGTAGATCAAACCTTAATTCATGAGGAAATACTCTAAATGTATATGGCCTACATGGGAAAGACACTAAATGTACATACAGATTTACGGGTACGTTTTTTCTAGTTGCCAAATTAAATTCGCTATTGTAATATTCAATTCCTTTCTCAAACTTATTTCAAAGAATATTTTAAAAATACATTTAGAAATTCTTTTACGTACATTTAGTGACTTTCCAGTGCTGTAAATTTTTTTTATGACACCTGGGTTCGATTTAGCACTCTAGACAGAATAAGACCACATTCGATTCTGAACCATATCCATAGCATTAATATTTCCCGAGTTACAAGTACGTAGGTTATAGAGAATAGACTAGATGTGGGGTCGAGTAAATACACGATTAGGGCATGCTAGCTAGCTATAGTGAGTGTCTAAACGTGATATAAACTTATTATAAGGTCATTAGTAGCATCCCTGTCCTATAATAATGTAGAGCATCGACAACGCGAGATCATGTACCGTGATAGTGTGATGACCATCGATTGGCGCACTGCATTGAAATAGGCGACTTAGAGTTTGAAAGAAACATGACGGCCTGGTATTGTATGCCGCAAGATATGTGCGACAAGCACTTGTACACACTGTGAGTAATGTTAGAGTACAATGTAGTAGACTTTAAAATAAAGTGCAAATGTATATATTTATTCTGACCTCACCTTTGGTTTAACACCTAAGGTGTTTGTGCTAGTGTTCAGCCGCTTGGGCTGGCCAGGGTAAAAACTCATATGGTCAGTATGAGAAACCTTATGCGGAACACTTTAACACTTCGATGCTTATCTATTTCAACTTCTCTGCAACTAAATCTCACGCTGATCACATGATGCCTTTCCGCATAGGTTATGACTCACATAGAACCGCAGCTATTATTAGAATGTTGCGGTTGACAGGCTTAACTCACTCTCGGGAATCGGTTGAGAAACCTAATCTGCTCTCGGAAGTCGGTTAAGTGATGACTCAACTCTTGAGAGTAATTTGAGCAATTTGATTAGTTCTTGGGAGTGAGCTAGCTCTGATGACTTAGCTCTTAGGAGTGAGCTGACTCTGATGACTTCCATAAATCAAAGGTGGTTTCTTGCTGTAAAATCTGACCTGAGACCTGTAGTCTCTCTCACTCCCCTCAATTTTACAATCAACAAGGTCTGAAGTCTGAAGGCTGAAAATTGGAAACTGAAGACTAATACTTAAGACCCGGATTGTGAAATTGTTAACTCTGTAGATGGATTGGGCGATAAGCGTTGAACCAATGTATATTTGTCGAAGACGTTTACGAATTGGTGCTGTTGAGTATTTATTGTCTCCTGAAAATTGTTGAAAACGTTGGCTTTTAGAAGAGTAGCCCAGATCTTCTGTACAGTGACAGGCTTCACGACTGGCGTGGAT
>LUCW03002151.1:0-16166 GCA_001586965.3 Sphaeroforma sirkka | reverse complement strand
CGAACGTACGTTAGACATACGATTAGTTGGTAGCGAAAACCGGTAAAACGGTTTTGAGTTGAACTTATCTAAGTAAAGTATGTGCTCTATATGTACGAGTTCAAGACTCATGTTGTACTCTATGTCGTTTAGTATTTGGTCCAGTAACCATTTCCGATGTAGGCGCCTTTACGTTTATTATTTGGTAAGGTAATAGCCAAAGGCTGTTCTTCATTAGTAGGTAAGTTTGAACAATTTTCTGCACTGTTGGTAAGCAGATCAGAAAGTTTAGTCACGTATGGAAGTAGGTGGCAAATAGGGAATTTCAGATCGGTCAGGGTCTGTAGTCACCTGAGGAAACCCTTTTCGTTTATCTCGTGTGATCTTATGTAAACGCTTATTCCATTTCTTATTAAAGATACGAAGAAAGTCGCGAGACTCACGAAATGCATCGGAGGTTAGCCAAGCTAATCATGTATAATTTTAACTCTACTTTCGAGCTCCCTAAGTCAGTCAGATTCGCGTAACGCTGGCTGGATGAACCATAGTCCTGTTGGAAAGGGCAACCTCAGTATCAGGAGGGGTAGACTCCTGAGATACATACTTGACAACATTAGATTGTTGAAGTATCTTCTTCAGTTGTTTCTGCAACTCCTGGCTGTTCTTAAGCAGCGCTTTAAGTAGTTGAGTGCGAGCTTCCAGGTTCTCTTAGAGTTTTGAGTCTTTGATCCATGGCCTTAGCTAATTCCATGTTTTACGATCTAATGCCGTTTCAATCGGCATTACCTCGACTGCAATCTTGTTGGGTGCATGTGTTGTACGAGTCTTGAGCTTTTGTTCAAACTGTTTAGACTCCTCTAGTTTAGCTAAGAATTCGGTTGAGGGGTTTCCACTTAGTGGTACCTGCAGGACCGATGCGACAAACAATGGTGTGTTTCCAAGGCGTCTTCTTAATAGAATAGGATCCCTGATACAAGAACGTGTCGGTTTCACAGTCGACATAAATAGGTTCGTCTTGAATCATATTAATTAAATCACGTATCCATGGGTCGGAGTTACGTAAGGGACAACACAGCGTTATGGTAGATTTAGTAATATTAACATAATTTAACAACTGTGCGATAAGTTGACAAGGTGGGTTAGCCCACGCATTATGCTTTTGATAAGTCAAGCTGAAATGCATCACCTTTAGGATGAGTCAACGACCTATATTCAGAAACCTGTTTGTTATGTTCTGATGTTACCATCGACCATCCTCTTGACAAACCTAACCCTGTCAGAGGATATGATCGTATGGAACTCGATGAGGCTTACCATCCTCGTAATATCGACCCTCATTTGCCAACTAACCCTGGTAATCACGATTTTGGCAATCGCTACACCCAGTACCTCGTTAGAGAGTTCCCGCTCTAATCCTGAGGATGAGGAAGTGAGAACCAGACATACTCGTCTCAGGCTATTACGCTCTGGTATGCAAGTCCTTGAGGACCGTCTATTGAATGACTCTGACCTTGACGATAGGAAAGCGGATAACATTCTCCGCTATCTAATCGATAACAAGAGAAAGGAAATAGACACCATCTTGGCACTAGCAGCCCGTAGCACTGAGCATGAGCCTCGTGAACACTTAGAACCAAGCTTTATAAAGCAGCTAGGTAACGCGCAGGCTGAGGTCGATTTCTCTACTAATGAGAGTACAGTGGAGACACTGAAGGCCTTCGACCAACTTAAGGAGTCTCTGCCAGCCTTAGGGATAAGCAGATGATGAATGCCTTTATTCATTTCTGTGAGCCAGGTGAATGGCGAACTATCTTGAAGGTTCATGAGCCCAACTGGAAAGCCCTACCCTGGCACCAGTTGCGTGATAATATACTTAACACCTTTTTTGAAGATGCACGTGACCGTGAACTTCTAGAGTCTCGCAAGTTCTTTGCGAACGATACCACTATTCGAGGTGCTCTAGCTCATATGACACATATGAATACTCGGATGGGTGGTCGTACCTATACTGGCGAATATTTATTAATTTGTCAGATGATGGAGACTCTGGGAGCTAACCTCTTTAAGAAAGTCAATGATGACATCATCGCCTATGGTGATTTGCGATCTATGCCTTGGTCTGTCTTTGAGAAGATAGTACACAAGCATACCAATTCCTCTACTAGAGTACTTAGTACCACGAGCTACACCCAGCCCACTAAGCGAAACGCAGTAGAGACTAATACTGCGCGTAGTACTAAGAAACCTCGCACTACTACTGGAGGGGTACTGGCTCTACTTCTACCGAACCGAAAGGTGATAAGAAGGTGAGAGCGCCTTGCAAGAAGTGTGGTTACAACCTCACAAAACGTAATGGCAAGTGGAATGGTAGACACGACCCTGTTAAGTGTGCACCAGGCAAAACCAGATTTTGGACACTATATGAAAGAGTGTGCTACTTGCAAGGGGTACTAACGGTTGGCACAAAGAGGATTGCAAGGACTTACCAGACGTCCAAGTTAAGCACTGACAGTACCATATGTGCGCACTAGAGCAAGATTATGAGAAAATGTTCAATAAAATCTATACCAAAGGAGATGAACGTATCTTTCAAACAGTTTTCGTAAATGGAGAAAAAAGTTATGGCACTATTTGATCCAGGGGCTGAAGTCTCTGCTATCTCATGCCGAGTAGCCTACGCTACAGATATGGCTGTCCATAACGAAACAACTGATTTAATCTTGGGAAATGGCAAAGTTACTACTTGCGAACAAACCATTGACTATGCACACATAATGCTGTCAGATAGAAGAGAAGTGAAGACTCACCTAATCGTTACTGACATGTCTCAGAAATACGATTTAATTATAGGTATGACTGATCTTCTCAGTTTAGGTATAACACTCACTGGTCTGCCTAATGGGCTGGACCCGAATAAAGATCAGTCAGATGATAATATGTTAAAGATACCTAAACCTCCGGAAACAAACGTCGACTTCTCTAAGTTAAAGTGTCCTTCACATAACTACGTGAGTTGGAGACACAAAGACGTTGTCAAAACCCAAATCGAAGATTGGTTAAAACAGGGTCTAATTGAAATCAATTATGATGCAACCCCAGTTAACTTAGCTCTCTTAGCGGTCGATCAATATAAATCTGATGGAACGTTTAGTAAAACAAGAGTAGTACTAGACCTGTCGCCAATCAACAAACTAATTCCGCAACATAGTTTTCCCTTACCTAAGATAAGCGAGATACTACGCAAAATGGAGGGTGCGACTATCTTTTCCAAGATAGACTTAAAAGCTGCATTCCATCAACTACAGATATATGAGCCTCATAGGAAATACTTTTCCTTTACTTGGCAAGGTAAGAAGTACCAGTTTAAAGGTGCACCTGAAGGCTTACACATGTTACCTTCTTTCTTCCAACAAGTTATGATGGAACTATTTGCGGACCTGTCGTATAACGTATCAGTATATTTAGATGATATAGTTGTCTTTACAAAGACAGCACATGAACATGCTAAACTCGTTAAAGAAGTCTTAAAGCGACTTAATCATGCTAAACTTAAGATTAACGAAGACAAGTGTTCTTTTGCTAAAGATACTATACACTTACTTGGCTACAAGTATCTGCAGCAGGGGTAGAAATTGATCCTGGCAAGAAACAGTTTCTGTTGGATTTATCAACACCAATTACTGGAAGAGATGTGAACTCTGTGTGTGGGTTTGTTAACTTCTTCTCGGATTCGGTACCGCATCTTTCTCATTACTTAAAGCCTTTCAGTCACCTACGGCTGCACAAAGGACCTTTGGGAAAGCTTTGGACTAAAGAATGTGATGATGCATTTTAACTAGTCAAAAGTAAAGTAATGGACGCACCCATCATGCAGTACCCTGTGGATGGTGTCCCATTCAAAGTAGCAACCGACGCTTCAGATCGAGCGGTAGGTGGAGTGCTTTACCAAACGATAAATGGTAAACCGCGCTACATACAATTCTTTAGCAAGAGTTATAATAAGAGTCAACGGAATTACCCTACCGTTAAACAAGAGCTCCTTGCTATAGTTACTGCGCTAAGACAGTTTAAAGACTACCTTTATGGAAGTTACTTTACTGTCGCCTGTGATCAAAAGTCTTTAACATACTTAAAAGATATGAACCCTGATTCACAGTTGGTGAGCCGCTGGCATGACATTATTGCCAAGTTCGCTTTTAATATAACACACATTCCAGGAATACATAACCATCTTCCTGACATGCTCTCTCGACTTGTGCCCGACTACCAGAAAACAGTCAAAGAGTTATTAGCAACCGATTGGATGCTAAATAAGAAATGGTTTAACCTCGCTCAATCACGATGGGGTCCATTTACTGTTGATATGTTCGCCGCAGAACATAACAAACAGGTTTCTGAATATAGGTCGTTGACTCATTCCTAAAGGTGATGCATTTCAGCTTGACTTATCAAAGCATAATGCGTGGGCTAACCCACCTTGTCGACTTATCGCACAGTTGTTAAATTATGTTAATATTACTAAATCTACCATTACGCTGTGTTGTCCCTTACGTAACTCCGACCCATGGATACGTGATTTAATTAATATGATTCAAGACGAACCTATTTATGTCGACCGTGAAACCGACACGTTCTTGTATCAGGGATCCTATTCTATTAAGAAGACGCCTTGGAAACACACCATTGTTTGTCGCATCGGTCCCGCAGGTACCACTAAGTGGAAACACTCAACCGAATTTTTAGCTAAACTAGAGGAGTCTAAACAGTTTGAACAAAAGCTCAAGACTCGTACAACACATGCACCCAACAAGATTGCAGTCGAGGTAATGCCGATTGAAACGGCATTAGATCGTAAAAAACATGGAACTAGCTAAGGCCATGGATCAAAGACTCAAAACTCTAAGAAAACCTGAAGCTCGCACTCAACTACTTAAAGCGCTGCTTAAGGAACAGCCAGGAGTTGCGAAACAACTGAAGAAGATACTTCAACAATCCAATGTTGTCAATTATGTATCTCAGGACTCTACCCCTCCTGATACTGAGGTTGCCCTTTCCAACAGGACTATGGTTCATCCAGCCAGCGTTACGCAGAATCTGACTGACTTAGAGGAGCTCGAAAGTAGAGTTAAAATTATACATAATTTAACGCATCGAGCATATGAGCATACTTATAAAATGGCTTTTCGTGCAGGGCTTGATCACCCGGCGCTGAAAGAAACCATACGTGAAGTATACCGACGCTGTACTGATTGTGAAAAGAACCAGATCAAGCGATACGGTTGGGCACCCCTAAAAAGTGTGACAGAAGACCAACCGATGCGCCGAGTCATAGTCGATTTGGTTAAACTCCCGCGATCCAAGCATACTGGCGATGTATATATCTGTCATTTCTTATGTGTGGCTTCGGGCTATAACTTGCTTTATGCAATACCGAACAAACGTCCACAAACAGTGGCAGAATTATGCTATCACGTCTTTAATGACTTCGGTTTCCCCGAGTACTATGTTCTGATAACGGTAGTGAGTTTTGTACCGAAGTAATGGAGGCACTTATACTCGTATCAGGCATGACCCATAGGCGTGGTGTTCCTTACAAACCTCAAACGCAGGGTGCAAATGAGACACGTCATAGAGAACTTAAGAAACTCTTGCGTACCGCACTAGACGACGTTGAGGATATGTGGCCTTATCATTTGAAATGGGTTCAGACTCAAATGAATAACTGCATGAATCCTCAAACTGGAACACTCCCGTTTCACTATTTCTTTGGCCGCTATAGTGAATTACAAGCAACGTTTGATAAAACTGCGCCCGAGAAACACGCTACCCCGTGGCTACAAAAGATCGAGCATATGCAGAACGTTGTTTACCCCTGTTTACTCGAGCACAAGAATCGCGTCCTACTTAAAGCGTATGACCGATGGAATAACACTAAGAACATTGTTCAGTTCAAAGTCGGCGATTACGTTAACATTATAAATCGAAACGCCAACGTTACCGAACTCTCTTCTAAGACGATAGGACCTTTTGTTATTTCCTACCATGATGAGAAGAGTGATACTTACGAAGTGAATAACATTGATGGTACTAGCGCAACCAATCTAGGCACTCACCGTATCCCTACCTCCGAACTCTCATTCGCTCGCTTATTGATTCTGATATACCAGTTATGGAGTCACAAGTCAAAGATATAATTGATAAAACATCCGAAGACGGTTACACTTACTACAAGACCCGTTTCATGGATGGGACAGTAGCTTGGCTAACCTCCGATGCATTTCGTGAATCTCGCGACTTTCTTCGTATCTTTAATAAGAAATGGAATAAGCGTTTACATAAGAACACACGAGATAAACGAAAAGGGTTTCCTCAGGTGACTACAAACCCTGACGGATCTGAAATTCCCTATTTGCCACCTACTTCCTACGTGACTAAACTTTCTGATCTGCTTACCAACAGTGCAGAAAATAGTTCAAACTTACCTACTAATGAAGAACAGCCTTTGGCTATTACCTTACCAAATAATAAACGTAAGGCGCCTACATCGGAAATGGTTACTGGGCCAAATACTAAACGACATAGAGTACAACATGAGTCTTGAACTCGTACATATAGGCACATACTTACTCGATAAGTCATGACCGAAACCGTTTATACTTTGGTTTTCGCTTTACCAACTAGATCGTATCTTAACGTACGTTCGTAGTTCTAAAAGCTACTGGGGGCTATGTAGAAATACGGCCTCCGGTCAGTCTAAAATATCAAGATCAATTGAGATACTACATTGGTTTTATTTGTATTTTAAATAATTTAGTACAAGCTCTTTTTTTTCCAATATTTCCAAAGTGTTCTAAATTCACTTTGATGGCTCCGATAGCCTGAGTATTTGGTATGACTCATCTACTTGGACCTATTTGAGACATTAGTAGATGTAGGATATTATAAACTAAATTTTATAATCTCCGAACTACTATTTATGTATTTTGGTCCTCCCGCCAATCTCCAAAATCCAATAAGTCTTTTTTTTTTTTTTTAACTTTTCTTCAGATGGAACTTTATTTATATCAGCTAATGTATTAACGTGACTTACGTTATTATGTCTATTTACAAATTAGGCAAGTGGTCATGAACACTTAGTACTTCTAGTGAAAATTATTCAATAATGAACAGCTAGAGGTACGCCCTGTGTGATCGAGGATATTTAGGCTCTTAACAAGAGGCAGTCCCGATCATTCTTACACAAGCTACCACTGCTAAATCCTAACTGACTAAATTGTATTTTATTCTAATATAGTTTGAAACCTAGTAATTTCCATCGAAGTTTACACAATGGTGTGTTTCCAAGGTGTCTTCTTAATAGAATAGGATCCCTGATACAAGAACGTGTCGGTTTCACAGTCGACATAAATAGGTTCGTCTTGAATCATATTAATTAAATCACGTATCCATGGGTCGGAGTTACGTAAGGGACAACACAGCGTTATGGTAGATTTAGTAATATTAACATAATTTAACAACTGTGCGATAAGTCGACAAGGTGGGTTAGCCCACGCATTATGCTTTGATAAGTCAAGCTGAAATGCATCACCTTTAGGATGAGTCAACGACCTATATTCAGAAACCTGTTTGTTATGTTCTGTGGCGAACATATCAACAGTAAATGGACCCCATCGTGATTGAGCGAGGTTAAACCATTTCTTATTTAGCATCCAATCGGTTGCTAATAACTCCTTGACTGTTTTCTGGTAGTCGGGCACAAGTCGATAGAGCATGTCAGGAAGATGGTTATGTATTCCTGGTATGTGTGTTATATTAAAAGCGAACTTGGCAATAATGTCATGCCAGCGGCTCACCAACTGTGAGTCAGGGTTCATATCTTTTAAGTATGTTAGAGACTTTTGATCGCAGGCGACAGTAAAGTAACTTCCATGAAGGTAGTCTTTAAACTGTCTTAGCGCAGTAACTATAGCAAGGAGCTCTTGTTTAACGGTAGGGTAATTCCGTTGACTCTTATTTTAACTCTTGCTTAAGAATTGTATGTAGCGCGGTTTACCATTTATCGTTTGGTAAAGCACTCCACCTACCGCTCGATCTGAAGCGTCGGTTGCTACTTGGAATGGGACACCATCCACAGGGTACTGCATGATGGGTGCGTCCATTACTTTACTTTTGACTAGTTAAAATGCATCATCACATTCTTTAGTCCAAAGCTTTCCCAAAGGTCCTTTGTGCAGCCGTAGGTGACTGAAAGGCTTTAAGTAATGAGAAAAATGCGGTACCGAATCCGAGAAGAAGTTAACAAACCCACACACAGAGTTCACATCTCTTCCAGTAATTGGTGTTGATAAATCCAACAGAAACTGTTTCTTGCCAGGATCAATTTCTACCCCTGCTGTAGATACTTTGTAGCCAAGTAAGTGTATAGTATCTTTAGCAAAAGAACACTTGTCTTCGTTAATCTTAAGTTTAGCATGATTAAGTCGCTTTAAGACTTCTTTAACGAGTTTAGCATGTTCATGTGCTGTCTTTGTAAAGACAACTATATCATCTAAATATACTGATACGTTATCCGACAGGTCCGCAAATAGTTTCATCTTAACTTGTTGGAAGAAAAAAGGTAACATGTGTAAGCCTTCAGGTGCACCTTTAAATTGGTACTTCTTACCTTGCCAAGTAAAGGAAAGGCATTTTCTATGCGGCTCATATATTTGTATATGATAGAATGCAGCCTTTAAGTCTACCTTGGAAAAGATAGTCGCACCCTCCATTTTGCGTAGTATCTCGCTTATCTTAGGTAAGGGAAAACTATGTTGCAGAATTAGTTTGTTGATTGGCGACAGGTCTAGTACTACTCTTTTTTTACTAAACGTTCCATCAAATTTATATTGATCGACCGCTAAGAGAGCTAAGTTAACTGGGGTTGCATCATAATTGATTTCAATTAGACCCTGTTTTAACCAATCTTCGATTTGGGTTTTGACAACGTCTTTGTGTCTCCAACTCACGTAGCTATGTGAAGGACACTTTAACTTAGAGAAGTCGACGTTTGTTAAGTCAAATCTAACGTACCCATTAGAGAACTTAAACATACACCAGTCAGTTATTGCAATCTTCCTGTTTTGTATAATTAAGTCCATAATTATATCGGTGAAGTGCGGAATCATATCCTTTGCTTCACCTTCCGGAGGTTGAGGTATCTTTAACATATTATCATCTGACTGATCTTTATTCGGGTCTAGCCCATTAGGCAGACCAGTGAGTGTTATACCTAAACTGAGAAGATCAGTCATACCCATAATTAAATCGTATTTCTGAGACATGTCAGTAACGATTAGGTGAGTCTTCACTTCTCTTCTATCTGACAACATTATGTGTGCATAGTCAATGGCTTGTTCGCAAGTAGTAACTTTGCCATTTCCCAAGATTAAATCAGCTGTTTCGTTATGGACAGCCAAATCTGTAGCGTAGGCTACTCGGCGTGAGATAGCAGAGACTTCAGCCCTTGGATCAAATAGTGCCATAACTTTTTCTCCATTTACGAAAACTGTTTGAAAGATACGTTCATCTCCTTTGGTATGGATTTTATTGAACATTTTCTCATAATCTTGCTCTAGTGCACACATATGGTACTGTCAGTGCTTAACTTGAACGTCCGGTATGTCCTTGCAATCCTCTTTGTGCCAACCGTTAGTACCCTTGCAAGTAGCACACTCTCTCTTTCATATAGTGTCCGAAATCTGGCTTGCCTGGTGCACACGTAACAGGGTCGTGTCTACCATTCCACTTGCCATTACGTTTTTCGTAAACTTCGATGGAAATTACTAGGTTTCAAACTATATTAAACTAAAATACAATTTAGTCAGTTAGGATTTAGCAGTGGTAGCTTGTGTAAGAATGATCGGGACTGCCTCTTGTTAAGAGCCTGAATATCCTCGATCACACAGGGCGTACCTCTAGCTGTTCTTTATTGAATAATTTTCACTAGAAGTACTAAGTGTTCATGACCACATGCCTAATTTGTAGATAGACATAATAACGTAAGTCACGTTAATACATTAACTGACTAAATTGTATTTTAGTTTATTATAGTTTGAAACCTAGTAATTTCCATCGAAGTTTACAGGACCCACCCGTGCGTCATTCGGTCCGAAGTGTTGTTGCGCTTGTTCAGGATCAAATAGTGCCATAACTTTTTTCTCCATTTACGAAAACTGTTTGAAAAGATACGTTCATCTCCTTTGGTATGGATTTTATTGAACATTTTCTCATAATCTTGCTCTAGTGCACACATATGGTACTGTCAGTGCTTAACTTGAACGTCCGGTATGTCCTTGCAATCCTCTTTGTGCCAACCGTTAGTACCCTTGCAAGTAGCACACTCTTTCATATAGTGTCCGAAATCTGGCTTGCCTGGTGCACACGTAACAGGGTCGTGTCTACCATTCCACTTGCCATTACGTTTTTCGTAAACTTCGATGGAAATTACTAGGTTTCAAACTATATTAAACTAAAATACAATTTAGTCAGTTAGGATTTAGCAGTGGTAGCTTGTGTAAGAATGATCGGGACTGCCTCTTGTTAAGAGCCTGAATATCCTCGATCACACAGGGCGTACCTCTAGCTGTTTTTTATTGAATAATTTTCACTAGAAGTACTAAGTGTTCATGACCACATGCCTAATTTGTAGATAGACATAATAACGTAAGTCACGTTAATACATTAACTGACTAAATTGTATTTTAGTTTATTATAGTTTGAAACCTAGTAATTTCCATCGAAGTTTACAGGACCCACCCGTGCGTCATTCGGTCCGAAGTGTTGTTGCGCTTGTTCAAAGTAACTAGGGAATAACTGACAGCAGTCTGTGTACAGTATTTCGAGTTCGTCCTGCTCCGCTGTCCCCTCGTGTACTCTACTTAACATGTCCGGGAGCACATTTGTCTCTCCTGGTATATGCGATATGGTGAAATTGAATGGCGCGATGATATGATGCCATCTCTGAAGCATCGGATTAAGCTTAAGCTGTGTGTTCATATACACAAGGGACTTGTGGTCCGTGAAGACCGCAAACCGTTGCCCATCCAAGTATTCCCTGAAATGTGTCAGTCCATATACCAATGCCAGTAACTCCTTCATAGGTGTGGCGTAGTTCTGTTGCGCATGGTTCAGAGTCTTACTAAAGAACATTAAGTTATGTTTCTTACCGTCGACTCATTGGAATAGCGCTCCCCCCAAACCGTAATCGCTAGCGTCGGTTTCCAAGTTCAAAGGAATGCCGTCAACCGGAAAGTGTAGCGCCGCAGCATTCACCACTGCGTCCTTCATTGCCTGCCACGCCTGTGCATGTCTCTCCTCCCAACGATCACCTATCAACCCCTTTGGTTTGAGTTTGCATCATTCGCGCAAGGGTGCGACCGTGTTCGCTAAATTGGGCAGATGTTCGTGGAGGTAATTTGCTAAACCCAACGCGGAGGCTATATCTTTGTACCGTAGTGGTGTGGACCAGTCGATCAGCTTGGCCTGCTTTTCATGGCCAATGTCAATGCCTTGTGCCGATACTTTCTTCCCTAGGATGATGACTTCGGAAATAGCGAAGTGGCACTTGGCAGGGTTAAGCTTAAAACTGTGGTATTTTAAGCGTTGTATCACCTTCTGCACTGTCCTAACGTGTTCGTCATAATCGTCACTAGCGATAACTATGTCATCAATATAGTGGTGAACCGGTAAGCCATCAAGTATCGTACTCAAGGTACGCTGGAACTGCTGCGTGAGTACATGAAGACCGAACGGTACTGATGTGAACGAGTACTGATAACGTTCGTGTGTAAAACTAAATAAGTATTGTGAGTCTGGATGGATGGGCAGCCTGTGGTATGCAGCCGATATGTCCAGCGTCGTGTAGTACTTCTTACTCTTGAGGCGATATATGAGTTCGTTGACCTTGAGGATCAGGAACTGGTCACCAGGAATAAGCGCGTTAACGACACGCATATCTATACACACACGTACCTTCTTGACGTTGCCTTCCGCATCGAATGTCGGTACCGCAAGAAGAGGAAGATTAACAGTCGTTGGTGTCGTTCGTTTCGTAATCACCAAATCCGTCAACCACTTCTTCACTTGTTCATCCACATAGGGAAGCCAGCGATCGGATACGAAGTTACGCGTCGATCTACGCATCTGCATCGCTTGTTCATGGGTTACTGGGATGGTTACCTCACTCCTTTCCAGACGACAGCGTGCGTTGTCGGCAATCTTCGCATTGGCTTTCAAATCCTGTGCCAACCGTTGGCGTACATCGACGGGTTCCGTCGTGTTAGGTGCTTGTCGGCGTGGTATGGGTTCGAGGAGCTCATCTACTTCCGTGGGGTCTATTGGTGCAAGTGGCGATCGGATACCGCCTATGTATAGGCCCAAGCCTTTCAACATATCTTGCCCCACTATGACATCTATACCCGCCGGCAAGTTCATCAATTCCAATGAACCGTCGATAATTCTGGTGCTGTACCTTATAGGTACCACTTCCGTCGTCCCCAGTCGAGGAGTTCGAACCACCTTGTCAGCTAAACATATAAAAGACCCAGGTGGTGCCGGAGTTATTGGTCGGCCAAGGAGGTCTGCGGATGTCTGTGAGATACATTTTCTATTTGCTCCTGTGTCTATCAAGGCTTTGAACGTACGTCCGTTGATTTGTACTTGAATATAGACTCGGTTATCTGACGTCAGCAATGGGTCTTGTATTGCCATTACTGCTCCAATCGTGGTAACAAATATGAAGCTCCTATCCGACTCAGACACTCTTACCTCTCATGCGTGATCGGCTACCGACTCCCACGTCTCATAGGCGTGGTTTGGTGTTGACATCATGTGCTCGAAGTCTTCGTGAAGAATCGTGTTGATATGCTTCTCCGTAGCTTCCGATGGTAGAGCCAAGACTTCGTCCTGTGTAATCGCATTCACCTGTACTTGAGGTGTCGAACGTATTGTGACTACGTCTCTAGTCTGGGATGTATTCTACCCCTATCCTGCGGTTGATGTTGTGGACGGTCTGTGTACCGATTGTACGTCCCTCAAAGGACGGTTGTTGTCGTATAGCCTTGCCCGACCCTCCGCGCTCACCGCTTGCGACGCCCTGAAATGATGACACCGTGGGATGTGCCTACCACCTGGTGGCGCTTGTGCCTGGCACCCCGCACAAGTCGTTGGTACCGTAGGTTGGGACCGTTGAGTCCAATTCTGCGTTTGTCGTCTACTCGTCTATAGGTTGGGGCGGCTATTGGTGTAGTCGCGACTTCCATTGGTCGTCGGGCCTTCGCGGTTGTTGCGACTCTGGAGACGTGCTGTCGTACGTTGCTGTGCATCATGAATGTCAGGGCTCAACAGCTGTAGAAGCTCGTGTGTCTTCATCAGTTGCCATTTGGGATGCAACTGTAGAGTACGTTCATACGTACGGCCGTTGAGAGCTGCTTCTAACAGTTGCACAATGCAGTGGTTCAATAAATTCTGTTGGGAGTCGGCATCTGTCTGGCACCGTTCACGTGCCCTCTTGTGGTTCTCCATGAGCTGTGTCATTTGTTCCATAAGTGGAGTGTGCATGTTCCGACTTTGGCCCTTGGCTAACTTGCAAAACGCGGGATCGACAGTGGCTTGTGTTTCGTGCGAACAGATCTGTTCGATCTGTAGCTGAGGTGTCCATGTCTTCAACCGTTCAGAATTGTCGCGGATGTAGTCCAGTGTTGACTTCTCCGCCTTGAAGTAAGATAGTACCTTATGAAACCATGTAAGGTTCCAACTCTCGTCCAACCCGGCGATTTGTGCGTTCTTGAACGCCTCGAGGGGAGCTCCTCTTGTGTCCCGTTCCATAATATCATGTAGGTAGTATCTGTTCGACGGCCAATCAGGCCACGTACGTGGTGAAGGTACGGGACGCTTCTCTACTGATCGGGACTCTAATGTAGCTCGAAGTGTCTCAATAACGCCCCGAAGAGCTTCAGCTCGAGCCGTGTTATTCTCCTCGCTTGCTTGGCATAGCTCGTCACTTAAATGTAGTATCCGTGCGTGTTGCGCCTGTCGGCTTTTCTCAATACTAGCCGGTGTAGGCGGAGGTACTGGTGTCTCCTTCTCTTGCCGTTTAGGTGTCTGTGCATATTCACTGGGCGCTTCTTTCTCGCCTCACTGGCGTTGCTGTTGTTGGCGCAGGTTCGTACTTAATCGATCCTGTCTATTCTTCACCGCCTCCTTACCATGAGGGTTCTGTCTGGCTAATACTTGCTCATGTGCGAACTCTTGAAAAGTTGGTGTGTTCTCACTGGCAGACAGAGTATCATCCTCCTCGGTTGGACGGTCCTCTGACCCTGGTGATTTGTACCCCAGTCCATGATACGGACGCTTACAGCCTTGGATTCGGGAGACCTGTCGCCAATCAACAAACTTATAAACTAAATTTTATAATCTCCGAACTACTATTTATGTATTTTGGTCCTCCCGCCAATCTTCGAAATCCAATAAGTGTTTTTCTTTTTTAACTTTTCTTCAGATGGAACTTTTTTTATATCAGCTAATGTATTAACGTGACTTACGTTATTATGTCTATCTACAAATTAGGCATGTGGCCATGAACACTTAGTACTTCTAGTGAAAATTATTCCATAAAGAACAGCTAGAGGTACGCCCTGTGTGATCGAGGATATTTAGGCTCTTAACAAGAGGCAGTCCCGATCATTCTTACACAAGCTACCACTGCTAAATCCTAACTGACTAAATTGTATTTTAGTTTAATATAGTTTGAAACCTAGTAATTTCCATCGAAGTTTATGAAAAACGTAATGGTAAGTGGAATGGTAGACACGACCCTGTTAAGTGTGCACCAGGCAAGCCAGATTTCGGACACTCTCAAATAGGTCCAAGTAGATGAGTCATACCAAATACTCAGGCTATCGGAGCCATCAAAGTGAATTTAGAACACTTTGGAAATATTGGAAAAATAATTTGTATTCAATTATTATAAATACATTTAAAAACCAACATGTTATCTCATTTGATCTTGATATTTTAGACTGACCGGAGACCGTATTTCTGTATATTGGTTTTTAATTGTTTCGAACCTGAGGCCCTCTGATTTACCAACCAACAGGGTTACCACTGGGCCAGTTACCGCTGGTGAAGTGGGTACAACCTCATGTTTTAATCTCTATAGCTCGGAAGCTACAATCGACCACCCTCTCGACAAACCTAACCCTGTCAGAGGCTATGATCGTATGGAGATCGATGAGGCTTACCAACCTTATAACCTCGATCCTCATATACCATATAACCCTGGTAATCACGACTTTGGTAATCGTTATATCAGTACCTCACTAGAGAGTACCCACTCTAGCACTGAAGACGGGGAAGTGAGAACCAGACAACAACGTCTCAGGCTATTACGCTTTGGTATGCAAGTCTTTGAGGACTGTCTATTGAATGACTCTGACCTTATTGAATGACTCTGACCTTGACGATAAGAAAGCGGATAACATTCGCTATCTAATCGATAATAAGAGAAGGGAGATAGACTCCATCTTGGCACTAGCAGCCCGTAGCACTGAGCGTGAACCTCGTGAACGCTTCGAACCAAGCTTTATAAAGCAGCTAGGTAACGCGAAGGCTGAGGTCGATTTCTCTACTAATGAGAGTACAGTGGAGACATTGAAGGCCTTTGAACAACTTAAGGAGTATGCCAGCCTTAAGGATAAGCAGATGATGAATGCCTTTTTTCATTTCAGTGAGTCAGAGGAATGTAAATCTATCTTGAAGACCTATGAGCCCAACTGGAAAGCCCTACCCTGGCGCCAGTTGCGTGAGAATATACTTAACGCTTTCTTTGAAGATGCACGTGACCGTGAACTTCTAGAGTATCGCAAGACCTTTGCGAACGATACTACTATTCGAGGTGCTCTAGCTCATATGACACATATGAACACTCGGATGGGAGGTCGTACCTATATTAGCGAATATTTATTAATTTGTCAGATGATGGATACTCTGGGGGCTAGCCTATTTAATAGGGTCAATGATGATATTATCGCCTATGGTGATCTGCGATCTATGCCTTGGTCTGTCTTTGAGAAGATAGCTCAAAAACATACCAACTCATCTACTAGAGTACTTAGTACCTCGAGCTTTTACCCAGCCCGCTAAGCGTACTG
>LUCW03002150.1:0-11925 GCA_001586965.3 Sphaeroforma sirkka | reverse complement strand
TCAGAAGAGAAGTAAAGACTCACCTAATCGTTACTAACATGTCTCAGAAATACGATTTAATTATAGGTATGACTAATCTTCTCAGTTAAGGTATAACTCTCACTGGTCTGCCTAATGGGCTAGACCCAAATAAAGATCAAATAGATGATAACATGTTAAAGATACCTAAACCTCCGGAAACGCGAAGCAAAAGATATGATAATGCCACACTCTTACCGATATAATTATGGACTTAATTATACAAAACAGAAAGATTTCAATAACCGACTGGTGTATGTTAAAGTTCTCTAAAGGGTACGTTAAGCTTGACTTAACAAAACATCAACTTCTCTTAAGCTAAAGTGTCCTTACATAACTACGTAGAGTTGGAGACACAAAGACAAGCTGTCAAAAAATCCAAATTGAAGATTGTTAAAAACAGGGTCTAATTGAAATCACTTATGATAAAAAACCAGTTAACTTAGCTCTCTTAGCGGTCGATCAATATAAATCTGATGGAACGTTTAGTACAACAAACAAGAGTAGTAATTAGACCTGTGGCCAATCAACTAACTAATTCCGCAACATAGTTTTCCTTACCAAAGATAAGCGAGATACTACGCAAAATGGAAGGTGCGACTATCTTTCCAAG
Organism: Sphaeroforma sirkka; assembly: GCA_001586965.3. Classification (NCBI taxonomy): domain Eukaryota; class Ichthyosporea; order Ichthyophonida; genus Sphaeroforma; species Sphaeroforma sirkka. Next base: position 11,294 of record LUCW03002150.1, on the reverse strand, counting down.
GTAGACTTAACAGCTGCATTCCATCAAATACAAATATAAGAGCCTCATAGGAAAATACTTTTCCTTATACTTGGCAAGGTTAGGAAGTACCAGTTTCTAAGGTGCACCTGAAGGCTTACACATGTTACCTTCTTTTCTTCCAACAAGATATGATGGAACCATTTGCGGACCTGTTGGATAACGTATCAGTATATTTAGATGATATAGTTATCTTTACAAAGGCAGCATGTTACGAACATGCTAAACCTCGTTATGGAAGTCGTAAAGCGACTAAAACCATGTCAAACTTAAGATTAAGAGGACAAGTGTTCTTTTAAGCTAAAGATACTATACACTTACTTGGTTACAAGGTATCTGCAGCAGGGGTAGAAATTGATCCAGGCAAAAGAAACATTTTCTGTTGGATTTATCAACACCGATTACTGGAAGAGATGTGAACCCTGTGTGTGGGTTTGTTTACTTCTTCTCAGATTCGGCACCCTCATCTTTCTCATTACTTAAAGCCTTTCAGTCTTCAGGTTGTGCCGCATTTTGTATCGATTGATCGGCACCAAGGTAATGGGCGAGTAGAAGTTCTCATACGTTCAATGAAGGACTGGCCTAAGCGTGAAGTGGCGGCTGTCAACGAGGAGGTTGTCTCCTGGGTGCATTCTGTTTATGATGTGGTGCGGACGTACAATGCGACGGTGAATTCAGATACTGGGGGTTCTCCGTACTTTCACATGACTCGGCGTACATTTCTACATGCTCAGCGGGGTCAGCTACAAGAGCGAGTTCTGAAGATGCTGCTGTCAGAGTGTGGCACGGAGGCTGTGGTGCGTGATGCTGTGGCGGTACAGCGTGATCGGCACGCGCAGGAGTCTCAGCGTGGTGCAGCTGACTTGCAACGTGTGGACGTGCCAGCGTTTCTGTGGGTGATCGGGTTCGTTGTAAAGTACGTGGTGCAGGTCATGCTTTGGCTGCAAGGTATGATGGCTCAGCCAAGATTGTTGCGGTGTTACCGAACTTGAAGCATGACGTAGAGGTAGCGTCTGGGGTTGTGCGCTCGTATATGATTGATGAGCTCAAGGTGCATGTTCATGGAATTGATATGCCGCCACCAGGCAGGCAGAAAGTGGTTACATATCGTCCATGAGAAGTATGAACCCTGGTTGTTAAACAGGTCTCCGATGCAGGATATGTCGCTTTTTTTAATATTGGCAGGAGAGTATATATACATATATATATATATATATATATATATATATATATATACCAACATTTATCTTTCTTCCCTCGGAATTCCAGGTGCCATACCGCGTGCACAGTAATAGTCACGTTTCTATCAATCATCATTCTCGATTGTCATGTCGGTTGACCCTTGTAAACTTTGTCAATGTTCATAGTATGGGTACAAAAGGGATATATTCGTAGGGTACATTTTAGTACTTTTAGTGTATTTTTTTTAGAACAAATAATTACTCATGTGTACCTATGACGCCCACACCAGGCTCATTCACTATCACTTGAAAATAATCTCCATACTAACTGCAAAATCATGATGTTCTTGTGTAATATGTTTGGAACTGTACATAAAAACACGTCCTAAAAATTTCAAGTCATCATCCTATTTATTTTGGTAAGTATGCTTGTATTCCTATAGAGTCCCGAATAACACGTTAGTAGACTACACAGATAGCCATATCAAAATATAATAGGGAAGGCGACGGCTCGCCACCATTGAGAGCATAGGATACAATGGAAACACTTGGTTCTGGGTGGAAATTATATTTTTATGGCGAATAGGCTACTACTGGTACTGAACGCTACAGACGCTGTGGAGAGACCTGATTGTGAACTATACAGACGCTGTGAAGAGACCTGATTGTGAACTACGCACATTGTTGTGTCAGCCATGCAACCTTATACAGCAGTTTAACAAACCTTTTTTAATTTGAATATAGATATGAACTTCACACGATTAATCAAGTTCTCTGATACGAGAATTCTTTGGTAGCAGTATTGGTGGTGGGTATTCAAAGCCACAGATGAGAAGCTCGCAGTTGGGTCGGTCAAAGAGCGGGAAGGAACCAACAAGTACATATAGAGCTGCTGAGTTCCATTTCATCACGGAAAAAAAGGGAGGAAAATTAGAGTCGCAAAGAGCAGCCGTGGTTTGTTTCTTTCATTTCATCGCATTTCACTATTCGAACCCGAAGTATAACTCAAAACTGGGAGGATCAAGCAAATACCTCAGAACTGTGGATCATGCGCGATTTAGCAATCAATGTACTCGAACTCTGCTTCTAACATCACCACATGTCAACAGCCTTTTAGATGAACTTCCCGAAGGCGATATATGTGTATAAATAATTACCGTTTGATAACAATGATGTATACAACAACTTCCAAAGTCTTGTCACAAACAGCTCAAATGCAAATCCACAGGTATTTGCTTGATCATGAAGGTGGACATACGGAAACACGGCTGAGCGTTCTATGCCCCCCCTCCCCTAAATTATACATGTGTAAATAAAGATTGAATAACAAGCATATCAGATGATACAAGTTGCCAGATTATCTCGCAAAGCCCGGATGGAAACTGTAAGCATATAGCCATCGTTTTAAATTTTTGATTTACAGAAGGATGAATTGATTTCCCACACACTAAGAGTAGCGAGCGTATGACTATTTGTTCTGTACAGCACTTCTTGCAATCTCTTGAAGGTTACTTTATCCTTTTTTGAAAATCGCCTGCAGCTGCAGTTAAATCGTCAGTGGTCTCTGATTCGGCTGACAAATTGGGTTTCTCTGTTGTAGAATATTGAATTGATAAAAGCAGATTAGTATACCTACGTGATATCTCTGCGAAAATAAATATTTTGCTCCAAACGTATCGCGAAGATTCGAAGAAATCAAGACTCGACATACTTTTTAGCGATTACTACACGCGAAGAGATGGCGTGCAGCAATGCTTCTTGATCTTGCCTGGATACCTACGAAGGTAAGGTAAAGGGAAGGGAGTGAGTCGACAAGCGGCACATTCAAAAATGAGAAAATAGAAAAATGGAAGTCATTACGCCTACCTGACAGCCAAAACCAGAATAGATATCAGAACATACCACAAGTAAATATGTCTTCATGGTTTGCTTGGGTTTGCCATCAATGTCCTCAAATTCAACAGCAACGAAGCGTATTTGTTTCATATTTACAGGCTCGATTGTCATTCCGTCGAACAATTTGACATTCAAGAGCAACTTCATTGATCCCAGTGATCGTAGTACTGAAAGCCAAGAGAATGGAACAAACGATTGAGCATTTGTATTATTACTGTAGCGACGTTCAGTACTATATCCAATCATTATACACTCAACGTGATCAAAGACGCCTGACCCACAACTCAATCGGAGCGAAGGGCAAGAAAAATAAAATGAGGTACAAACCAGCGACTGACGAGATGTAGAAAGAAGAAAATTGATGAGTCCTCATTACCCAGTCGTGAGCCGTTCACATCGTCGCGTGTTTCATTTAGGCTTAGTTGGCCCTCACCAAGACTATTCCAGACACCTTGAGCCGAATTTAACTGGTGCAATCTCGCGCGACACTATTAATGAGGAGAAAAAGTTGAAAAATACCTCTTGTAACAATAAAACAACATACAATTAATTAAAGCAAGGCATCAGACTATATAATATCTCGGATTCCAAGACAAAAAACACACGCATCTAAAGCTGACACGTCCAGCTCTATTCTAATGTTTCGCCACACAAAACACAGACACACACCGGCACGCTCCTATATATATATACATATATATATATATATATGTTTTATATTGAGATATGAATAAAAACATTTATACACAAATATATAAATACGTACGAACGTACATGTATACATATACATACATACATTACATACATATATGTGTGTTATATATATATATACATACATTCATAAATGCATACAAACATACATTATATGCTAATATATACTTGCATATCATCATTATGCACAATAATATGTATATATGGATATCAATATCATTATATGTATTACGTATTATTATTATGTGTTAATGAGCATAGATCCGCATTATGTACATGTAATAATAATATACAACCAATATACACATATACATATGTACATATACATAATATGCATATTATACATATATTATTATTATTGTTATTATGTACAATTATTATTATTACATATTACATATTTATATCATATAATGTATTGGTTAACATGCATGCATATACGTACATATTACATATTGAATTATTACATGCATATTATTACATATGCATTGGTTGGTGTATTATACATAAGTATATATTATTATATATAACCATCATTGTATAAATATACAATTGGTTATATGTATTACATGATGCAGTGTCGTGATGATTGTAAAACGTATGGCATGTCTCAGATACATGTGAAACTGTATACATATATTAATACATCAATGCTATATCAAGCAGCATTATTGGACATGCTATCATTAACATACGTCACACAACATTATATCATCAATAATATTACATACATTATTAAGTATAATATGGAAACATATATACATATTGTCATACCATTAGGTCCATTACATCATCATCCATATTGTAATATATATGTATTATGTTATACATACATATATATATTATACATGTATATTTATATATGAAATATATAAAACATAATATAATATACATATATATATATATATATATATATATATATATATGTTCTATATAAATGTGTGTTTGTAACGCATACAGATCACAGACACAGACAGAGACAGAGACACATAAATATACATGTTACACATATATATATATATATATATATACACGTATATACATGTAGACGCGTATACACACACATATATGAAATATGAATTTTGTTGTAAACACCACCTTTACACAGACTTCCATATATGTACAAGCCTATGGATGTTGTCTCAGAGTTCTGGATTGCACAGATGCTCATCGATCGAGGTGCCAAATATAAAAGTTGCGAGACTGATCACTATTTCACACCATGGAGTTGTCACTGAACGGGACTCCCGGAACGTCCAGCAAGTTTGTTATGGTCTGACATCTCGAGAAGCAAATTCACAGTTTCTTTTTCACGATCGTAACCAATGTTAAGAGCCTATTAAGAAGGCGAAGCAACAATCCGCATACCTTGTAAACGTGTTTTTCACCCTCCTCCCCTGTAGTGTACTCAAAATTCTCGTCCACAAGACCTGCAAGCGGAACGGTTGGCGCGCTATCCGAAGCCACCTCTTTTCGTCGACCTCGGTCGCAGTTGGAATTATCTCCTTCTCCGCCCCTGTCGCTGTTCTCGTCTTTACTGTCACTTTCCACTTTCGCACTCTCTTCACATCCGCCATCGCACCACTGCCAATTTCAAGGTGTGCGCTGGACTCTTCGTGTCTTTTTGACCGCACCTGACCCGCTATTCACACTGGTCACACCTCCGAACCCAGAGCCCTTGCCTAGCGAGGCCGCTGCTTTCATAAAGTATCCACCACTGGCCGAAGCAGAGCCAAATCCAGTCATTTTTTTGCGGACTGCGACCCAAACGTACCAGAAATGCCGAACCCACCGCCAACGCCGCTATCAGCCTTTCGCCCAAAGCCACTGCTCGCGGTACTCACCCAAAGCCGCCAGTATTCGGTTTAGAAGTCTCGACACTAGTAGTTAAGACATCGGTGATTGGTGCACCCGTTATTAGTGTAGTATCAGCTACGCTTTGTACAGATAGCTTCGTCCGTTTTTCGCCTTCTCGGAGGATTTGAGTCTCGGCGTTGTCATCCCCACTCACATCGAGACCATTGTTTGAAGTAAAACAGTTTCATCGCGCCCTCTCTTGGATGATAGATCATCTGCTACACTACTACTTGTATCTGGTGCTTCCACTGCGGTCGTAGGTGAACTCATGTTCACCTTTCTTGTGTGTTCTTCCCCCAATATTAACACTGATCACGGAGAGTATCAGCCTTGTGGTGCATGTAAATTGTCATAAATACACGAAGCCGGTACACATCATACAGTATGTATAACGCACAAAAAAATACATACTCAGAATTCGTAATTAAATTCGAGGGCCACAGGGCCCACTCCACAGGCCCACAGTCCACAGACCACAGACCACAGTCCACACTGTCATTACAAATTTAATAAAAAAATCGAATTGTGGTCGCTTTTAAAGCTATATATACGAGAGAGCCCATATCCATAAGCGTGCTTCTAGTACTGCTACGGAACGCCAGTTGTGCCTTTTCTGCATTTCTGTCGAAAGTGATAATCTTTCAGAGCTTTATTAATAATCGAAATCAAAACTGACACAGCGATAGTACAAATATAGCAACCCTGTTAGTTCTAAAACAAGTATGCATCAGTAGCTGTTTGAATAACGAGTATCAATTCTTTACCTAGCTTACATTAATCAGACACATATGCGAGAAGTTATTACGGCAATATAGATGAATCATATTAAAAGCATAAGATGTACAGGATTTTGCGGTAAAGTAGAATCAATGAGTCTGGGCAAGCTTGCTCTTGAGTTTCAAGTTTATATACGAGGTTTTCGAGTTCTATATATATTCTATGTATTGTATACTACACCGTGTGAAGGATTTCGATGATAGACCATGCTACAACAGTAGGATGTATTGTACAGATCAACCAAGTCTCGTTTTGAATCGAGTTTTCGATTTCTGTTTCAACTCTCGACACATATAAGTAGTACAGGTAACTGGTTGCGAAGCCATAGGGGGCTGCCAACGAACCCTTTGGCTATTTATATCCATCTACAACTTCCGTTCTCAAGAAGTTATATGTTCGCTGCTTATTAAGAAGAAAAGGTCCGGGTATGTGCCTGAGAAGAGCCGATCAGGTTCTGATACTAAGCTGGATAGTGAATTATCATGAGGTTCGTAGTAAAATTGAGGGCTGTTCAAATCAGTTATTTCCATATGTTGCTGACTGACGTCAATCGCGTATTCTTGACATAACATATAGGCGTCCATGATGTCGAAAAAGTCGGAACCAGTATTAGTATTCGAGGGCGGTAGCACAGTACATTGATCCTACGGTGTTGCACTCAGTCCAACAATCATCTAAGAAAAATCAACGAAAGAGCATGTATCTTTTGTGGTTGCTCTGTTCGTGCACGTGATGACAAAATATTGTGGTCTCTCCTGCAACTTTAAATTTCGCACGAAATTAACTTTTCTTTTTGTCAGGCTTCAAACCTTTGTCATATAAATGACTTCCTGTTGTACAATTATATCTATATTCAGTATAGTCCACTTCAGGAGAAAATACAGTGCGCTGAAGGTCATACATAAGAATACCATAACTGATATATTGTTTATGTATTTATGGTGAATATGTGTGCTGCTATCGTGGATTGAATCTGTAACTGAAAATCGGAAGGCACTGGATCGCAGAGTTTGATTCAGAAGGCTATGCGCAGGCACGAGCACGAAGACCATGGTAAGTGTCTTTTCAAGCTATGAAAAGATTCAACATGCTGCAAGGGTATGCAGGGAGTGGTGCAAACATCATATACGGAATCTTTTAAGTTAAATTGACATATTGTGATACATGAAAATCCCAGTAACATTGTTATTCAACGGCTCCGGCGGCGTGGCGGTGGTCTAATAGGGCATGTCGGCAAAGCATAGTAAGTTGTGCACACTCTTAATATAGTCGTCACCTGGCCCAGAGGCGGGCATCAAAGCGTGAATTATCGACGACAATCAAAGCGAGTCGGTTGCGGCGTATACAAGCTCCACGCAAAAAAGTAAATTTGTCCGTGAACATACAAATTAGAACGCTATATATTTTCTGTTCATATATAACTAACTCATCGGACCGGAGACTACCTTTTCATTTCTCGCTATGGTTTATCAATTCACACGACATGGTTAAACTAAGACAATGGTCTATTATTCACACAATATGGCTGAAATAAAAAAAGCAGAATAGCATCGCTCGTTTGTCCGAAGCGTATGTATATCTCAATCCTTAATCAAAACTATTAAGTTGCATTAAATATATATATCATTTACTCTGTATCCCTTCGCAACCGAGTTCAAACTGTCTCACCAGATTCAAAGAAATGCTTGCTTTACTGGTTATATTACTTTAAGAGGGTCTGTAGTTCACGAGTCATGACAATGTCTCGGGACGATGTCTACCTCTTTCTGTTCTATGCCAAGTCGGCGTCAGATTTCAAGACCTGCACATTCGAGAATTGTATAAAATGAGTTTAGGAGACAAAACAAGCAAAGCCGCATCATTTGCAAAAACATTAATTAATAATAATAACTACAATAAAGGTAATACGGGGTGCACATACCTTTGGGCCGTATAGTAAAATATAGGCCATATGCCAATCACCACCCCCCGGAAAGGGGCAAGAACTTGTTCCTCAGTAGCAGATGTTACCTGTGTAGTTATGAATGTGGTCTAGAATAAGATATCTTCGTGACATTGACATAGCAGCTCGATATCCATCACGATAAGAATAAGCCCAATATTAATACGGTAGTATAAGATCTATTGTATGTGACAAGAGCGCGTGCACTAAGGCAAAAGCGGGTAGCCAGAACAACCCGAGCGCACCGTGTCGTCGTCAAATAGCATCCATTCCTTGGCGTTAGTCTCACTTCTAACCCAAGCAACATAATGGCCGGAATCGCTTGATCGACCCTTGAGTAAGCACCGCCTTCAGCTCATAGAATCCACTGTTATTTGAACCCGTGTCTTCATAAAAAAAAAAATGCCGGAAGTTTTTAGGTCAATTATTGTATATATACTACGGTCAACACATAGGCTTCCTGAAAGTGCAATTATTTTAAAAGGCTATGGTCAGCAAAAGACTCAAAAAAAGATACTGAGAATCGGATTGCAAGACATACCATCTGCAAATTCCGTTGGCATAGACTTTTTTTTCCAGTTTTTTTGGTCCACGTCCTTCTTGACTTTATCATCGTCTGCTTTAGCTTTAGCCTGAATATTAACCAAAGGTTGCCGGTGTATACAGTGAGGGCTACAGCACAAAGGAGTAACTGGGTAGAGCGGGACCGATTCCTGTGCTAGCCCAAAGATAAATGGCCGAAGTGGAAGTCTCAACGAAGCAAACATACCGAACTGTCAACGTCACGCTCATTTTTTGCTCGACGAAAAGCTGGCGTGCCGGCTTGAGTTTCGCTTGCAACTCCGGCGTGCAGAACTCGTACATATCCAGTTCAAGAGGAAATTTCACATTCTATGCGGCAAATAAGCACATATACAAGAAATCAAATATTAAAATTAATCCTAGCTGACTATGCAGCTTATAACAAGCAAGTTAATTTTGTAGAATATTTTGTAGTCTTGCGGCACCGTTGAATTGAGAATTCTCACCTGAATCATCGCATAGATCTACGCGGAGTGTGCGAGAAATGCAAATAATTGCGCGATGCTTGCACTAATGAATAGTTCGCAAGGCGCATGAAAATTTAGAAATATGTAACCAAATCCTGGGCATCTCTAAATTGATATTCTCACTTGGGTGATCGCTTAGTATGAACAAACTGTGCACGAAATACAGATCATTGTACAATGCTTTATGCATACCCTCAAAATTTTCGCACTGGTCGATGTGCTAGCTTTCCAATAAAACCGAACATATTGTATAGTCAGATAATTTGGTAAACGACTGAAGCCAGAAGTTTTTGGTATTGAGCAATGTAGCCCGTCGTCGGTGAAGTCTTTTCTAGTTTGCTCTGGAGTGACAGCTTAATGCCATTGACTAAGTGGTTGACCTGAAAATTGAACATGGTATATCAATAAGAATATGAATAGAGAATAAAAGGCATACATAGCCAACAAATGTGTACAAAACGACGCAAAATCAAATATGAAAATTACCTCAGTGGTGATGTTGCAACTCAAAATAAATTGAGATTCTTTCTCCGTAGTTGCGGGCTCATCAGGAGAGTCTAGGCACTGTATTTTGCTATTCATTTCAAGTCCGAGGTATTGCTTCACAAATGTATTATTTTGATCACTGGTATTAACACCTGGGAAAATGATAGGGCGTTGTATGAATACAAACACAAGCCCCAAAAATCATGAAAGTCTCGATTATAATGAGCATTGGAATATAAATATTCACTAGATTCCATCGCGTTTGAGTCGTTTCGCAATTCACAACAGTCGTTTCGCAATTCACAACAATGTAAATCTGGACGGCAACCTCCAAATTGTAATTTTACACCAATAGCTGCATTGCTACAATCTGTATCCGCACGAAAGCAAATACCTGGTGCCGCCCTGTTGATACAATTTACGATTTCGGTCCAGCACTCCTGAGCATCCTGTTGCATGAAACCACCATGGTCGTCACGAGCAGCGAATCTTGGGAATACCTGCCGTAATGCGGAAAGAAATCCACCGGGAGATATGCCGCTGTGCTGATTATCCATGCGTACAAATAGGTCACGCAGAGATCTCGACAACATGGTGTTGGGGTTCAGTTGACCAGCACTCTCCATTTTCATCAGTTGCTGTTTGAGCTCAGGAATGGCCTGGCGGCGAAATGAAAGCAAACATTGAGTTGAGAGTTATGAAACCGTCATCTAGTCGTGTTGGCCATGCTATCCGGACAAAGTATCTCTGTTGAAGCATATAGAAGCCGATAAAAATTACAAACCTTCAAACACTGTATAGTTGAATTCATATAACATGTATTTCCCAAATTTTCAAGTCCAGGAGGAAACCCGGTAGGTATGTCTGTATCGGTCAAGTCTTCCACGAATACAGTTTTTTCTTTTGGTGCTTTTGGAATATTCTCTCCAGCTGTACCCATCATCATAAATCATCATACCCTGCGAAATAGGTTTCATGTACGGAAAAGACATGTAAGTCCATGTATGTGCACGTACATGCATATATTCATGTTCATGTTCATGTGTAGTGTGTATGCGTATGTGCAAGTGTATGTGTAAGTTTTTATGTATGCGTATGCGTATGCGTATATGTATATGTAGATGCGTGTATATCTGCTTCACAATACGAGTGGATTTTGAGAGCACATAAGTGCAATGTTTGTGTGTGCTTGCACGGTAAGAATAAAATCATTTGGACACGTTTATGTGAATGTATTCGAGTTCGATCTACGATAACGTGTCTATAAAAGCATGTGTCATATAATCAAGCCATATATAAGTATGTGTATGTGCAAGTGTATGTGCGTGTGCATGTGAATGTGTTTGTGTTTGTGTATGTTTTTTTGTTCATGTATATGTG
>LUCW03002149.1:0-14657 GCA_001586965.3 Sphaeroforma sirkka | reverse complement strand
TCCTGAAGTACATGTCAAAACGCGACTGTCCTCGCTCGGTTAACATGTGAACCTACAACCCGACGAAGTGTTTTGTAGTGGTTGTACGATGCTTCGAGATGGACGTAGCCCGACATTTGGCACATTTCGAGTTTTATGACAATACCTGATTGTAGACTGACAATGGACACACCGAGTATTAAAGCAATCCATGTGTGTGTAATTTGGCAATGTGTTACATCTTGAGGTTTAGAACAACCCATGTGTTTGTAATCCGGCGTTTATATCGTTTTGAGTTTTACAATAATGCATGTGTGGTCGTCCGACATATGATACCTTTTGAAGTTTACGACAATAAACGTGTTTGTTTTTGACGAATATTCGACACTGTGAGTGTTTTGTATGTCGGTACAGACGGCCGACACAAATAGTTTGTTCATGTGCACATAAATCTTCGAGGAAATGGAACTGTGTAAGTGCTACGAATCACCAGAATACGTAAATTGACATGTCGGAACCATCTATTGCTTGCAAGAGTATACGTTTTCGGGCGTGCACATCCGGGCAAACTATAACATGCACAATATTGCATAGCCTTCTAAATGAAACATATTTCAATATTACTGAAATCATCCCGATCTAATATAGGCCAGCATTTGGTGACGACCCGATTTTAAAACCGTTTTGATCCTTCGATCCCGCATGCAGCTACTTCAGCGTGTACGCCTATGTAAATGCAGTGTACACCCAGCAGTGTCGAGACCAAATCCAAATTTCCGAATCGGGTCGTTTCATTTATGCCCTTCAATTTAACACGATACCAAAGCGTTAAAAAAATCCGGACTTATCTACTGTCTCTTTTGATACATCTCTGCCCCCTCTAGTATCTACACACTGATTCCCCACTGTCTGCTTGGAGTGTATCCGACTATGAGAACCTCCATATTTCAACGGGATTCCACTAAAACCCTGAACCCTAAATCTTTTCTTACTATATCCCATGTAGCTGCACCAGCGTGAAACCGTTTATGAGTGCCACAATGACAAATAGTACTACGGGTGTAGGGCTCGATTGGCTTTAGAAGCGCTGAGACGACTTAAACAGAAGGAATACTTCCGACCCTCCGACGTGTTCCGTGCCTTAAAGACCAATCTGGCGGTAAGAATGCGTTGGTTTTGAATATGTCCAGCTATGTGTTGTTGTGTATTGTGTGATATATAGGGGGGTGGGTGGGTGAGTGAGTGAGTGTGCGAGTGAGTATGTATATTATTATATTATTCTATTAATATATTGTTATATTATTATATTATTATATTATTATATTATTATATTATTATATCATTATATTATTATATTATTATATTATTATATCACTATATTATTATATTATTATATCATTATATTATTATATTATTATATTATTGTATCATTATATTATTATATTATATTATATTATATCATTATATTATTGTATTATTGTATTGTTATAATATATATATATATATACCAACTAAGTCATGTAACCACATATAGTTACTTATTTTTTTATATGATATTCTGCATACCCCTCGTATTCAGCAAAATCTGGAGCAAAAAATACAACAACTCGATTATCTGAGCGATATGGTCAAGCTGATGGGTTGTGGCAAATACAATGAGTGCTGTGTATGCTAACAATAGGCCCACATTCCCACATGTTCTAAGCCCTGCCGTGTATAAGAAGGTGAGTACTGTGCTACTGGATGCAGACTTTGCGAACAAGGCAAAGACGGTCGCTGAGTTGCTTAAAGGTCTTCTGGATGCGGTAAGTTGGAATATGTTATATATATATATACATACATACATACATATATATATATATATATATATATATATATGTATATATATATATGTCTGTCTGTGAGTATGTATGTATGTATGTATGTATGTACGTATGTATGTATGCATATATATATATATATATATATATATATTGTAACGGTGTATGCAGACTCTGGAGCTACACCAAACTTCCAACTTAATTTCGAAGGGCTTGGTAGACAGAGCGGGGTTGAACATGACTCGTTACATGGATCTGCCATTTCGAGGAGTTGTGGAGATGGGAACGGTTTCCCCATTGGGGGGTAGTTAAGATGCCAGGAAAAGGAGGGAGAGTTGGGCATCACCGGATTTTAAAGCCGGTGATGAAGATGTTAGTGGTTGATTCGTTGCTGATGGAGACGGGTGTGTTAGTTGGACATGACACGATGACTCAGGATGGTTTTAACTTGATGTGGACTAATAGCAGGCGGTTGGCCTTGGTTCAGAATGGCGATCGCATAGAAGTTTGGTTGCACGAGGCAATGATTCCGGGGTGGTTTCTCGGAGAAGTGGACCAAGTCAGAAAGGAGGAGCATGAAGTGTGTGTGCTATGCCACGCTTGGTGTATAAGAAGCCTGGCTTCATACCAATGAACGGCTGATAATTGGCGGATGTGTATTTATTTTAAGAAGACTAATGCGCAGTTTGACTGTGAGTGCGTACCCGGTACCGACGCAGAGACAGTCCCCGACTTCGGTGAGAGGGCGCAAGTACCGAACTGTTGTGGATCTAGGCCAGGGCTGTTGTCAGCACAAGTTGAGCAAAGAATCGCAGCAGTACACGACCTTGTGGACACTTTAGGGGACCGCACAAGTGCATAGGAAGGCGTTTGGGTTGAAAAATGTCTCGTGGATTATGCAGCGGCGCATGGAGCTGGTTTTGATGAGGTGCCTAATCACGAGGTGTACGTTGATGATAGTGGTACTGGGCATGATGATGGTCGTGAGCATTAGGATGCTCTGGTGATACCGGTATCTGTTTGTCAGAAGTACAATGTGGAGTTGTCGTTGGCAAAATCGATATAGTTTGGCGTATCACAGGCAGCCGTTTTGGTTTTGGGTCGGATGGTTGAGGAGAACGGTGCGTCGATCTCTGAGCATCGGTTGGAGGCGATTCTGCGGATGACTCGGTCAACGACGTAGGATCTGTTGCGATACTGCTTTCACACGCTCACGTATTGGATTGAGTTTATACCAGACTATGCGGGAATATCAGCGTCTGAGTTTATACCAGACTATTCGGGAATATCAGCGTCTGAGTTTATAGCAGACTATGCGCGAATATCAGCGCCGGAGTTTATACCAGACTATACACGAATATCAGCGCCTTCATCGAACTTGTTGACGGACGATGTTGTTTTTTTTGAATGGGGGCCGCTGCAGCAAACAGCGTTTGATGCTGTGTCGAGAGGCGTGGCTGAGAAAGCAGTGTTGATTGAGCCAGAGTTTTACGATAAGCTGGAGCTCTACTGTGACACGTGATTCTGTGGGTGTGGCTGGGGGGGTTGTTTGCGCTAACACAAGGATGAACCGGGTCCAGTGGGGTTCTGGTCTTCCAAGTACAGTGCGGCGCAGCTTAACTACCACATTAACATTACGGATAAGGAGAAAACCCTAAAACCACGAGCCTTCAGTGACTATGATGCAGAAGGTTTTGATGTTTGAGTCTGGGTTTTGATGTTAACTTGGGTTTTGATGTTAACTTGGGTTTTGATGTTAACTTGGGTTTTGATGTTGTTAACTTGATGTTTTGATGTTAACTTGGGTTTTGATGTAACTTGGGTTTTGATGTTAACTTGGGTTTTGATGATAACTTGGGTTTTGATGTTAACTTGGGTTTTGATGTTAACTTGGGTTTTGATGTTAACTTGGTTTTGTTTTGATGTTAACTTGGGTTTTGATGTTAACTTGGGTTTTGATGTTAACTTGGGTTTTGATGTTAACTTGGGTTTGATGATGTTAACTTGGGTTTTGATTTTGATGATAACTTGGGTTTTGATGTTAACTTGGGTTTTGATGATAACTTGGGTTTTGATGTTTTGATGTTAACTTGGGTTTTGATGTTAACTTGGGTTTTGATGTTAACTTGGGTTTTGATGTTAACTTGGTTTTGATGTTAACTTGGGTTTTGATGTTAACTTGGGTTTTGATGTTAACTTGGGTTTTGATGTTAACTTGGGTTTTGATGTTAACTTGGGTTTTGATGTTAACTTGGGTTTTGATGTTAACTTGGGTTAACTTGGATTTGATGTTAACTTGGGTTTTGATGTTAACTTGGGTTTTGATGTTAACTTGGGTTTTGATGTTAACTTGGGTTTGATGTTAACTTGGGTTTTTGATGTTAACTTGGGTTTTGATGTTAACTTGGGTTTTGATGTTAACTTGGGTTTTGATGTTAACTTGGGTTTTGATGTTAACTTGGGTTTTGATGTTAACTTTTGATGTTAACTTGTTTTGATGTTAACTTGGGTTTTGATGTTAACTTGGGTTTTGATGATAACTTGGGTTTTGATGATAACTTGGGTTTTGATGTTAACTTGGGTTTTGATGTTAACTTGGGTTTTGATGATAACTTGGGTTTTGATGTTAACTTGGGTTTTGATGTTAACTTGGGTTTTGATGTTAACTTGGGTTTTTGTTAACTTGGGTTTTGATGTTAACTTGGGTTTTGATGTTAACTGGGTTTTTGATGTTAACTTGGGTTTTGATGATAACTTGGGTTTTGATGTTAACTTGGGTTTTGATGTTAACTTGGGTTTTGATGTTAACTTGGGTTTTGATGTTAACTTGGGTTTTGATGTTAACTTGGGTTTTGATGTTAACTTGGGTTTTGATGTTAACTTGGGTTTTGATGTTAACTTGGGTTTTGATGTTAACTTGGGTTTTGATGTTAACTTGGGTTTTGATGTTAACTTTTGGGTTTTGATGATTAACTTGGGTTTTGATGTTAACTTGGTTTTGATGTTAACTTGGGTTTTGATGTTAACTTGGGTTTTGATGTTAACTTGGGTTTTGATGTTAACTTGGGTTTTGATGTTAACTTGGGTTTTGATGTTAACTTGGGTTTTGATGTTAACTTGGGTTTTGATGTTAACTTGGTTTTGATGTTAACTTGGGTTTTGATGTTAACTTGGGTTTTGATGTTAACTTGGGTTTTGATGTTAACTTGGGTTTTGATGATAACTTGGGTTTTGATGATAACTTGGGTTTTGATGATAACTTGGGTTTTGATGATAACTTGGGTTTTGATGTTAACTTGGGTTTTGATGTTAACTTGGGTTTTGATGTTAACTTGGGTTTGATGTTAACTTGGGTTTTGATGTTAACTTGGGTTTTGATGTTAACTTGGGTTTTGATGTTAACTTGGTTTTGATGTTAACTTGGGTTTTGATGTTAACTTGGGTTTGATGTTAACTTGGTTTTGATGATTTAACTTGGGGTTTTGATGTTAACTTGGGTTTGATGTTAACTTGGGTTTTGATGTTAACTTGGGTTTTGATGTTAACTTGGGTTTTGATGTTAACTTGGGTTTTGATGTTAACTTGGGTTTTGATGTTAACTTGGGTTTTGATGTTAACTTGGTTTTGATGTTTTGATGTTAACTGGGTTTGATGTTTAACTTTTGATGATAACTTGGTTTTGATAACTTGGGTTTTGATGTTAACTTGGGTTTTGATGTTAACTTGGGTTTTGATGTTAACTTGGGTTTTGATGTTAACTTGGGTTTTGATGTTAACTTGGGTTTTGATGTTAACTTGGTTTTGATGTTAACTTGGGTTTTGATGATAACTTGGGTTTTGATGTTAACTTGGGTTTTGATGATAACTTGGGTTTTGATGTTAACTTGGGTTTTGATGTTAACTTGGGTTTTGATGTTAACTTGGGTTTTGATGTTAACTTGGGTTTTGATGTTAACTTGGGTTTTGATGTTAACTTGGGTTTTGATGTTAACTTGGGTTTTGATGTTAACTTGGGTTTTGATGTTAACTTGGGTTTTGATGTTAACTTGGGTTTTGATGTTAACTTGGGTTTTGATGTTAACTTGGGTTTTGATGTTAACTTGGGTTTTGATGTGTAACTTGGGTTTTGATGTTAACTTGGGTTTTGATGTTAACTTGGTTTGATGATGTTAACTTGGTTTTGATGTTAACTTGGGTTTTGTGTTAACTTGGGTTTTGATGTTAACTTGGGTTTTGATGTTAACTTTTGGGGGTTTTGATGTTAACTTGGGTTTTGATGTTAACTTGGGTTTTGATGTTAACTTTGGGGGTTTGATGTTAACTTGGGTTTTGATGTTAACTTGGGTTTTTGATGTTAACTTGGGTTTTGATGTTAACTTGGGTTTTGATGTTAACTTGGGTTTTGATGTTAACTTGGGTTTTGATGTTAACTTGGGTTTTGATGTTAACTTGGGTTTTGATGTTAACTTGGGTTTTGATGTTAACTTGGGTTTTGATGTTAACTTGGGTTTTGATGTTAACTTGGTTTTGATGTTAACTTGGGTTTTGATGTTAACTTGGGTTTTGATGTTAACTTGGGTTTTGATGTTAACTTGGGTTTGATGTTAACTTGGGTTTTGATGTTAACTTGGGTTTTGATGTTAACTTGGGTTTTGATGTTAACTTGGGTTTGATGAACTTGGGTTTGATGTTAACGGGTTTTGATGTTAACTTGGGTTTTGATGTTAACTTGGGTTTTGATGTTAACTTGGGTTTTGATGTTAACTTGGGTTTTGATGTTAACTTGGGTTTTGATGTTAACTTGGGTTTTGATGTTAACTTGGGTTTTGATGTTAACTTGGGGTTTGATGTTAACTTGGGTTTTGATGTTAACTTGGGTTTTGATGTTAACTTGGGTTTTGATGTTAACTTGGGTTTTGATGTTAACTTGGGTTTTGATGTTAACTTGGGTTTTGATGTTAACTTGGGTTTTGATGTTAACTTGGTTTTGATGTTAACTTGGGTTTTGATGTTAACTTGGGTTTTGATGTTAACTTGGGTTTTGATGTTAACTTGGGTTTTGATGTTAACTTGGTTTTGATGTTAACTTGGGTTTTGATGTTAACTTGGGTTTTGATGTTAACTTGGGTTTTTGATGTTAACTTGGTTTGATGTTAACTTGGGTTTTGATGTTAACTTGGGTTTTGATGTTAACTTGGGTTTTGATGTTACAACTTGGGTTTTGATGTTAACTTGGGTTTTGATGTTAACTTGGGTTTTGATGTTTTGATTGGGTTTTGATGTTAACTTGGTTTTGATGTTAACTTGGGTTTTGATGTTAACTTGGGTTTTGATGTTAACTTGGGTTTGATGATAACTTGGGTTTTGATGTTAACTTGGGTTTTGATGTTAACTTGGGGTTTTGATGTTAACTTGGGTTTTGATGTTAACTTGGGTTTTGATGTTAACTTGGGTTTTGATGTTAACTGGGTTTTGATGTTAACTTGGGTTTTGATGTTAACTTGGGTTTTGATGTTAACTTGGGTTTTGATGTTAACTTGGGTTTTGATGTTAACTTGGGTTTTGATGTTAACTTGGGTTTTGATGTTAACTTGGTTTTGATGTTAACTTGGGTTTTGATGTTAACTTGGGTTTTGATGTTAACTTGGGTTTTGATGTTAACTTGGGTTTTGATGTTAACTTGGGTTTTGATGTTACTTGGGTTTTGGGTGTTAACTGGTTTTGATGATAACTTGGGGTTTTGATGTTAACTTGGGTTTTGATGTTAACTTGGGTTTTGGTGTTGATGTTACTTGGGTTTTGATGTTAACTTGGGTTTTGATGTTAACTTGGGTTTTGATGTTAACTTGGGTTTTGATGTTAACTTGGGTTTTGATGTTAACTTGGTTTTGATGTTAACTTGGGTTTTGATGTTAACTTGGGTTTTGATGTTAACTTGGGTTTTGATGTTAACTTGGGTTTTGATGTTAACTTGGGTTTTGATGATGTTAACTTGGGTTTTGATGTTAACTTGGGTTTTGATGTTAACTTGGGTTTTGATGTTAACTTGGGTTTTGATGTTAACTTGGGTTTTGATGATAACTTGGGTTTTGATGTTAACTTGGGTTTTGATGTTAACTTGGGTTTTGATGTTAACTTGGGTTTTGATGTTAACTTGGGTTTTGATGTTAACTTGGGTTTTGATGTTAACTGGGTTTTGATGTTAACTTGGTTTTGATGTTAACTTGGGTTTTGATGTTAACTTGGGTTTTGATGTTAACTTGGGTTTTGATGTTACTTAACTTTTGATGTTAACTTGATTTGATGATAACTTGGGTTTTGATGTTAACTTGGGTTTTGATGTTAACTTGGGTTTTGATGTTAACTTGGGTTTTGATGTTAACTTGGGTTTTGATGTTAACTTGGGTTTTGATGTTAACTTGGGTTTTGATGTTAACTTGGGTTTTGATGTTAACTTGGGTTTTGATGTTAACTTGGGTTTTGATGTTAACTTGGGTTTTGATGTTAACTTGGTTTTGATGTGTAACTTGGGTTTTGATGTTAACTTGGGTTTTGATGTTAACTTTTTTGATGTTAACTTGGGTTTTGGTTTTGATGTTAACTTGGGTTTTGATGTTAACTTGGGTTTTGATGATGTAACTTGGGTTTTGATGTTAACTTGGGGTTTTTGATGTTAACTTGGGTTTTGATGTTAACTTGGGTTTTGATGTTAACTTGGGTTTTGATGTTAACTTGGGTTTTGATGTTAACTTGGGTTTGATGTTAACTTGGGTTTTGATGTTAACTTGGGTTTTTGATGTTAACTTGGGTTTTGATGTTTTGATGTTAACTTGGGTTTTGATGTTAACTTGGGTTTTGATGTTAACTTGGGTTTTGATGTTAACTTGGGTTTTGATGTTAACTTGGGTTTTGATGTTAACTTGGGTTTTGATGTTAACTTGGGTTTTGATGTTAACTTGGGTTTTGATGTTAACTTGGGTTTGATGATGTTAACTTGGGTTTTGATGTTAACTTGGGTTTTGATGTTAACTTGGGTTTTGATGTTAACTTGGGTTTTGATGTTAACTTGGGTTTTGATGTTAACTTGGGTTTTGATGTTAACTTGGGTTTTGATGTTAACTTGGGTTTTGATGTTAACTTGGGTTTTGATGTTGATAGGGTTTTGATGATGTTAACTTGGTTTTGATGTTAACTTGGGTTTTGATGTTAACTTGGGTTTTGATGTTAACTTGGGTTTTGATGTTAACTTGGGTTTTGATGTTAACTTGGGTTTTGATGATAACTTGGGTTTTGATGTTAACTTTTTGATGTTTTTTTGATGTTAACTTGGTTTTGATGTTAACTTGGGTTTTGATGTTAACTTGGGTTTTGATGTTAACTTGGGTTTTGATGTTAACTTGGGTTTTGATGTTAACTTGGGTTTTGATGTTAACTTGGGTTTTGATGTTAACTTGGGTTTTGATGTTAACTTGGGTTTTGATGTTAACTTGGGTTTTGATGTTAACTTGGGTTTTGATGTTAACTTGGGTTTTGATGTTAACTTGGGTTTTGATGTTAACTTGGGTTTTGATGTTAACTTGGGTTTTGATGTTAACTTGGGTTTTGATGTTAACTTGGGTTTTGATGTTAACTTGGGTTTTGATGTTAACTTGGGTTTTGATGTTAACTTGGGTTTTGATGTTAACTTGGGTTTTGATGTTAACTTGGGTTTTGATGTTAACTTGGGTTTTGATGTTAACTTGGGTTTTGATGTTAACTTGGGTTTTGATGTTAACTTGGGTTTGATGTTAACTTGGGTTTTGATGTTAACTTGGTTTTGATGTTAACTAGGGGTTTTGATGTTAACTTGGGTTTTGATGTTAACTTGGGTTTTGATGTTAACTTGGGTTTTGATGTTAACTTGGGTTTTGATGTTAACTTGGGTTTTGATGTTAACTTGGGTTTGATGTTAACTTGGGTTTTGATGATAACTTGGGTTTTGATGTTAACTTGGGTTTTGATGTTAACTTGGGTTTTGATGTTAACTTGGGTTTTGATGTTTTAACTTGGTTTTGATGTTAACTGGGTTTTGATGTTAACTTGGGTTTTGATGTTAACTTGGGTTTTGATGTTAACTTGGGTTTTGATGTTAACTTGGGTTTTGATGTTAACTTGGGTTTTGATGTTAACTTGGGTTTTGATGTTAACTTGGGTTTTGATGTTAACTTGGGTTTTGATGTTAACTTGGGTTTTGATGTTAACTTGGGTTTTGATGTTAACTTGGGTTTTGATGTTAACTTGGGTTTTGATGTTAACTTGGGTTTTGATGTTAACTTGGGTTTTGATGTTAACTTGGGTTTTGATGTTAACTTGGGTTTTGATGTTTACTTGGGTTTTGATGTTTTTTGATGTTAACTTGGGTTTTGATGTTAACTTGGTTTTGATGTTAACTTGGGTTTTGATGTTAACTTGGGTTTTGATGTTAACTTGGGTTTTGATGTTAACTTGGGTTTTGATGTTAACTTGGGTTTTGATGTTAACTTGGGTTTTGATGTTAACTTGGGTTTTGATGTTAACTTGGGTTTTGATGTTAACTTGGGTTTTGATGTTAACTTGGGTTTTGATGTTAACTTGGGTTTTGATGTTAACTTGGGTTTTGATGTTAACTTTTGGTTTTGATGTTAACTTGGGTTTTGATGTTAACTTGGGTTTTGATGTTAACTTGGGTTTTGATGTTAACTTGGGTTTTGATGATAACTTGGGTTTTGATTTAACTTGATGTTTGATGTTAACTTGGGTTTTGATGATAACTTGGGTTTTGATGTTAACTTGGGTTTTGATGTTAACTTGGGTTTTGATGTTAACTTGGGTTTTGATGTTAACTTGGGGTTTTGATGTTTTTGATGTTAACTTGGGTTTTGATGATAACTTGGGTTTTGATGTTAACTTGGGTTTTGATGTTAACTTGGGTTTTGATGTTAACTTGGGTTTTGATGTTAACTTGGGTTTTGATGTTAACTTGGGTTTTTGATGTTAACTTGGGTTTTGATGTTAACTTGGGTTTTGATGTTAACTTGGGTTTTGATGTTAACTTGGGTTTTGATGTTAACTTGGGTTTTGATGTTAACTTGGGTTTTGATGTTAACTTGGTTTTGATGATGTTACTTTTGGTTTTTGATGTTAACTTTGGGTTTTGATGTTAACTTGGGTTTTGATGTTAACTTGGGTTTTGATGTTAACTTGGGTTTTGATGTTAACTTGGGTTTGATGTTAACTTGGGTTTTGATGTTAACTTGGGTTTTGATGTTAACTTGGGTTTTGATGTTAACTTGGGTTTTGATGTTAACTTGGTTTTGATGTTAACTTGGGTTTTGATGTTAACTTGGGTTTTGATGATAACTTGGGTTTTGATGTTAACTTGGGTTTTGTTAACTTGGGTTTTGATGTTAACTTGGGTTTTGATGTTAACTTGGGTTTTGATGTTAACTTGGGTTTTGATGTTAACTTGGGTTTTGATGTTAACTTAGGGTTTTGATGTTAACTTGGGTTTGATGTTAACTTGGGTTTTGATGATAACTTGGGTTTTGATGTTAACTTGGTTTTGATGTTAACTTGGGTTTGATGTTAACTTGGGTTTTGATGTTAACTTGGGTTTTGATGTTAACTTGGGTTTGATGTTAACTTGGGTTTTGATGTTAATGTTAACTTGGGTTTTGATGTTAACTTGGTTTTGATGATGTTAACTTGGGTTTTTGATGTTAACTTGGGTTTTGATGTTAACTTGGGTTTTGATGTTAACTTGGGTTTTGATGTTAACTTGGGTTTTGATGTTAACTTGGGTTTTGATGTTAACTTGGGTTTTGATGTTAACTTGGGTTTTGATGATAACTTGGGTTTTGATGTTAACTGGTTTTGATGTTAACTTGGGTTTTGATGTTAACTTGGGTTTTGATGTTAACTTGGGTTTTGATGTTAACTTGGGTTTTGATGTTAACTTGGGTTTTGATGTTAACTTGGGTTTGATGTGTTAACTTGGGTTTTGATGTTAACTTGGATGTTTGGTTTTGATGTTAACTTGGGTTTGATGTTAACTTGGGTTTGATGTTTTTGGGTTGATGTTAACACTTGGGTTTTGATGTTAACTTGGGTTTTGATGTTAACTTGGGTTTTGATGTTAACTTGGGTTTTGATGTTAACTTGGGTTTTGATGTTAACTTGGGTTTTGATGTTAACTTGGGTTTTGATGTTAACTTGGGTTTTGATGTTAACTTGGTTTTGATGTTTTGATGTTAACTTGGGTTTTGATGTTAACTTGGGTTTTGATGTTAACTTGGGTTTTGATGTTAACTTGGGTTTTGATGTTAACTTGGGTTTTGATGTTAACTTGGGTTTTGATGTTAACTTGGGTTTTGATGTTAACTTGGGTTTTGATGTTAACTTGGGTTTTGATGTTAACTTGGGTTTTGATGTTAACTTGGGTTTTGATGTTAACTTGGGTTTTGATGTTAACTTGGGTTTTGATGTTAACTTGGGTTTTGATGTTAACTTGGGTTTTGATGTTAACTTGGGTTTTGATGTTATGTTAACTTTTGATGTTTTGGGTTTGATGTTAACTTGGGTTTTGATGTTAACTTGGGTTTTGATGTTAACTGGGTTTTGATGTTTTGATGATGACTTGGGTTTTGATGTTAACTTGGGTTTTGATGTTAACTTGGGTTTTGATGTTAACTTGGGTTTTGATGTTAACTTGGGTTTTGATGTTAACTTGGGTTTTGATGTTAACTTGGGTTTTGATGTTAACTTGGGTTTTGATGTTAACTTGGGTTTTGATGTTAACTTGGGTTTTGATGTTAACTTGGGTTTTGATGATAACTTGGGTTTTGATGATAACTTGGGTTTTGATGTTAACTTGGGTTTTGATGTTAACTTGGGTTTTGATGTTAACTTGGGTTTTGATGTTAACTTGGGTTTTGATGTTAACTTGGGTTTTGATGTTAACTTGGGTTTTGATGTTAACTTGGGTTTTGATGTTAACTTGGGTTTTGATGTTAACTTGGGTTTTGATGTTAACTTGGGTTTTGATGTTAACTTGGGTTTTGATGTTAACTTGGGTTTTGATGTTAACTTGGGTTTTGATGTTAACTTGGGTTTGATGTTTGATGATGTAACTTGGGTTTTGATGTTAACTTGGGTTTTGATGATAACTTGGGTTTTGATGTTAACTTTTGATGGTTTTGATGATAACTTGGGTTTTGATGTTAACTTGGGTTTTGATGTTAACTTGGGTTTTGATGTTAACTTGGGTTTTGATGTTAACTTGGGTTTTGATGTTAACTTGGGTTTTGATGTTAACTTGGGTTTTGATGTTAACTTGGGTTTTGATGTTAACTTGGGTTTTGATGTTAACTTGGGTTTTGATGTTAACTTGGGTTTTGATGTTAACTTGGGTTTTGATGTTAACTTGGGTTTTGATGTTAACTTGGGTTTGATGTTAACTTGGGTTTTGATGTTAACTTGGGTTTTGATGTTAACTTGGGTTTTGATGGGTTGATGTTACTTGGGTTTTGATGTTAACTTGGGTTTTGATGTTAACTTGGGTTTTGATGTTAACTTGGGTTTTGATGTTAACTTGGGTTTTGATGTTAACTTGGGTTTTGATGTTAACTTGGGTTTTGATGTTAACTTGGGTTTTGATGTTAACTTGGGTTTTGATGTTAACTTGGGTTTTGATGTTAACTTGGGTTTTGATGTTAACTTGGGTTTTGATGTTAACTTGGGTTTTGATGTTAACTTGGGTTTTGATGTTAACTTGGGTTTTGATGTTAACTTGGGTTTTGATGTTAACTTGGGTTTTGATGTTAACTTGGGTTTTGATGTTAACTTGGGTTTTGATGTTAACTTGGGTTTTGATGTTAACTTTTGATGTGTTTTGATGTTAACTTGGGTTTTGATGTTAACTTGGGTTTTGATGTTAACTTGGGTTTTGATGTTAACTTGGGTTTTGATGTTAACTTGGGTTTTGATGTTAACTTGGGTTTTGATGTTAACTTGGGTTTTGATGATTTTGATGTTAACTTGGGTTTTGATGTTAACTTGGTTTTGATGTTAACTTGGGTTTTGATGTTAACTTGGGTTTTGATGTTAACTTGGGTTTTGATGTTAACTTGGGTTTTGATGTTAACTTGGTTTTGATGATAACTTTTTGATGTTAACTTGGGTTTTGATGTTAACTTGGGTTTTGATGTTAACTTGGGTTTTGATGTTAACTTGGGTTTTGATGTTAACTTGGGTTTGATGATAACTTGGTTTGATGTTAACTTGGGTTTTGATGTTAACTTGGGTTTTGATGTTAACTTGGGTTTTGATGTTAACTTGGGTTTTGATGTTAACTTGGGTTTTGATGTTAACTTGGGTTTTGATGTTAACTTGGGTTTTGATGTTAACTTGGGTTTTGATGTTAACTTGGGTTTTGATGTTAACTTGGGTTTTGATGTTAACTTGGGTTTTGATGTTAACTTGGGTTTTGATGTTAACTTGGGTTTTGATGTTAACTTGGGTTTTGATTTAACTTGGGTTTTGATGATAACTTGGGTTTTGATGTTAACTTGGGTTTTGATGTTAACTTGGGTTTTGATGTTAACTTGGTTTTGATGTTAACTTGGGTTTTGATGTTAACTTGGTTTTGATGTTAACTTGGGTTTTGATGTTAACTTGGGTTTTGATGTTAACTTGGGTTTTGATGATAACTTGGGTTTTGATGATAACTTGGGTTTTGATGTTAACTTGGGTTTTGATGTTAACTTGGGTTTTGATGTGATTTGATGTTAACTTGGGTTTTGATGTTAACTTGGGTTTTGATGTTAACTTGGGTTTTGATGT
>LUCW03002147.1:0-11642 GCA_001586965.3 Sphaeroforma sirkka | reverse complement strand
GTGTTTGTTTGTATGTTGATATGTATATATTTATTAAGTTATGTATGTATGTATGTATGTATATATACTGGTTTAATAACTAATGTATGCATGTATTTGTGTACGTATATAGTCATGTATGAATCGCATGGATGGATGAATGTGTGTGTGTTCTCATGCACAGTTTACTTGGGAATTTATGTAGTAGCGTGTATAAATATGAGCAAAAAATACATATGTTTTTTTTATTTATTTCATAAGAGATACTACATATATACATACGTTGCACTTCGCTGTGCTCTATACGTGGGCACCTCTCATTCCTATCAAGCCATGTTCGTTCTGATTCAATCGTTGGAGAGTGATGTCAGCCTCCATTGAACTAATCCAAACTCTCTTACACATCAACGGCCGTCTGATCCTGACGAATTATGCTACGGAACTAACACATAAATCTATTGATACTGAAACTTATACTCTAGAACACTACTACATATACTAGCACGATAATACAGTACTATATCAACTTTTAGTAGCTGGTCAATTTTAGTAAAGTGACCGTTCTCCTGTACCGTATTTTTGTTGTTCTTTATATTTCTGTATATACACAGTGTAAGGCGCCCCAGCCCCAGGAGTACCGAACTACACAAACAAGTTTCCTCCAGCAGGATGGACGTGAGAAAAGCGATGTGTGTGGCGTTTACCGTGACCAGATCTGTGACCCATTGGAAAGTGGAGAAGGGACTTCCCTCAATAGCGAAAATATTCACACGCTTCTAAAACCCGCAGGGACCGAAGGCGTATAGTCATAGGGGTAATATATTTGTTCATATTCAGACATTTGGGCCTATTGATTATTTATATAGGGTCTTTGATGGGCCTATTGTATAGTCTTAGGGGTAATTTATTTGTTCATATTCAGACATTTGGGCCTATTTATTACTTATGTAGGGTGTTTGATGGGCCTACTGATTATTTCTATGGTCTTTGATGGGCCTATTGGTTTCTTATATAGGGTCTTTGATGGGCCTATTGGTTTCTTATATAGGGTCTTTGATGGGCAAAAAATCTCCTATTCAAGCCCGGTCGCGTACATTTTTTTTTGGCGAAGACAAAAAATCGGTGATAATGTCGACAGAGACTTTTAGAAAAGCCTACGCTTCAGTAATAAAGTTTATTTTTTTTTTTTAAATGAGAATAAAAATGCCTCCAGAAGGCCCCAGAAAATAGTGAACCCCCCCCCCCAAAAGGGTGTAAGGGTATCCGAATAGCGAATCCACCCACCACCCGCTGCCCATGCTAAGGTGCGATGCCTGTTTAGGCCGAAAAGTGCTGAAATATGCAAATTTATAGATTTCAAGCCATAGACTCCTTAAAATAGAAAACCCCTTGTTTTATTTTAGGAGGCTATGTTCATTGTTCAAGCACCTAATTTTTTTTTTTTAAAAAATAAATATATATACTGAATATGAACACTAGATTTCGCCTACGGCCATATCCAGCAAAAAAAAAATACCCGGTCCCGTCCGATCCCGGAAGTCAAACTGCTGCGAGCGTGGTCAGTACTGCGGTGGGGGGGACCACGCGGGAATACTACGTGCCGTAGGCAAATTTTGTTTTGTTTTTATATTTTTGTATTCAAAATATATGTATTTGTTATCTGTAGCAACCCAGCATGTATTACCTGAACTTAGTTTGTTTTATATATAACTATACATTGACATACATTGTTGTACAATAAACAGCAGGGGGGGTCCACCATAGGTTTTCGATCGGGATGAGCCTCGATGACTTACATTGGAACAAATCGGACAGTTGCATACAATCACACGACATTTGATCGTATCACACTAAGAAATCCCCGAAGAAAGCAGATACAAAAGTATAAAAAAAAGATCAGAAATGAAGTATAGAATGCATCAAAATTATTGGTTATCACACGGCACATGATTGTCCATATTAAAATCATTCGATTCAGCGACAATTTGCAACATTCGAGTGGTTTTGCATAATGATAGCAAGTGAACACATTTGTTCATATCGCAGTCATTCAGTCAGACAACCCGAATGCATCAAAATGGTCATGTGATTGTTATTAAAATATTCGATTCAGCGACAATTTGCAACATTTCAGTGGTTTTTTAATGATGGCAAGTAAACATTTTTCTTAGTCATTCAGTGACAACCCGTGGTCATCCCTATAGATATTTTAACCCTTGACCTTGGCATTCAAGTATTTTTTTTCACCCTGTAAATTAAACTTATATATATACATCCCTGATATATATATATATATATATATATATATATATATATATATATATATATATATATATATATATATATATATATATAATATAAAAAAAAAAAGAAGTAACGGGGTTCGATCATATAATGGCATCAATGCTCATATTATATTCTCATAGACAAAGTATACTTAGACTTTATAAGTTACTCGGTTACTCTATTACGTTTGGGTTTAGGTTCTCTGTGTGCCATCTGCAAACTCCGTTGTATGGTAAGTCATGTCCTCATGTTTGTACTTCCCAAGAATTTTCTTGAACACATAAGACAAAGAGATGTAGTAACTCTACTCTGCGTGTGCGACGAAGGATGATTTCTGTCGTCGGAATTCGATGTGACCCGATATTAAGAGCACTTGAACCGTCTACTTTGTTTACTTCGTATGTTCTGCCTCTTCTTATCGGCCACTGATACCTTGAATGGTCCAATGTATTTAGCCCTATGCACAGTCGTGTCAGAGTTGCGAGTCGTGATGTTGACTATATCGCCCACCTCAAACTCGACTCTAAAACCCTAAAACATATCTCCTTCGAATCCTTCCATCGCTTCTGTCTCTTCTTGAGTGCGATGTCCTTATCTCTCTCAAGCAAGAAAAAACGACATTTCTGGTACGACGCATCTTCACTAAACATGGTAAAACATGGTCTTCCTGAGAATCCTTGTTGAAAGGTACTTGTAATTCACTTTAACGGCCCCTGAAATAGTGAGCGGGTGTTGTACCAGTGACTAAATCCGGTGTCTTGTTCATTTGTGTCTGTACCCAATTAGTTGAGTATGGCCACATGCCAGCATTGTCTAGCAAGGCTCCACGCTTGAATTCCTTCACCTTTCTGTGTCGTACCTCATTCGCACCTTGTGTCCGAGGCTTAAAAGATACGCCCATCTTGTGACATGATCCCGCAACGAGTAAGAGTGTCGTCAGGATATCTCCTGTAAACTCACTAACGTTGTAGGTACATACAATAGCTGGCCAGCCAAAATCTGCGAAACACTTATATATGCACTCAGCCACAGTGGGTGTTGATTTGTCTTTCAGAGGATATAGAATGTTACATCGTGAAGCAACTTCAAACACGTGACAGACATACTTATCTTTCGTGTGTTCGGACGTGGGTAGCTCAATCAAATCAATGATAACCCTGCGTCACAACTCGTCTTCTGATACAATCTTTAATGGGGCATATCCATAGCGCTTGATCCGGCTATCTTCGCAGTCGTTGCATTTGTGATGCACCTGAGATATATATTGCCTAAGCTTTGGGTGTATAATTGCTCTTGCAATCTTTCTCAGTCATAACCTTATCCACGTGTTTAAGCGCATAATTTTGCCTTAACCACTTCAGAATGTCGTCCTCCGATGAACTCGCTGAGTCAATGTCTGGAGGTTAGGATTCCGCTACTACATCACTGGGACTTGAAGATTCGTCTGGTCTCATCTCGCCTGAAAGATCGGCCGTGTGAATTCTACTAATGTACTCCTCCTTGTCCATGGGTTGAGTAGCATGGTGGTATACATCTGGAAAATCGTCCCTGTCAGAACGTATCTCCTTGTAGAATGCTTTCGCTAGTGACTTGTTCCTCTTTGTTACTGTAGGATTAGATTGTACCTCGGTAACGCATACTGCAGTTTTGGAGCCTCTCGTTGAAACTTGGATTCTTCTTCAACCTTACGCTTGAAGGTCTCGCTAAAACCCTAAACTCTAAACCCTTGAAGGTCTCGAACTGTGTTCATTTGGATGTTCCAACTGGACCTATTCGACATATGATTGTATATCGCCAAGGCATCTTCTGACCTGCACGGGTACCCTGGTAGAGAAAAGTATCTACCTCTCTATCCACATATATGGGCTCACATTGTATCATCGATATCAACTGTGGGAGCTATTTATCTCTGAATGTCTTACGGGACAACACAACGTGATGGTAGCATCTTGTATATGTACATAATTAGCAACTGTGATATCAACAACCACGGTGGATTCGCCCATGCGTTCTCATCTGTTAAGTCGATTTGAAACTCATCACCTTCTGGATGTTTCAGAGTCCGGTATCGCAGAGTGCAGTCACAATAGCCAACAGCTCTTGTTGCACCGTCGGGTAGTTGATTTGTGACGAGTCCATAGCCCTGCTAAAGAACTGCACGTATCTCGGTTTCCCGTCAATCATTTGATACAGAACGCCTCCTAACGCCATTTCGGATGCGTCTGTAGCCACCATGAATGGTACTCCATGTTTCGGTGGCTGGACTACTGGAGCCCGCTGAACCACTGTTTTGAGCTGCTAAAAGGCATCATCACATTCTTTAACCCACAACGCTGCCAATCTAGCCTTGTGACATCGTATGTAAACTTCGTGTAAACTTCGATGGAAATTACTAGGTTTCAAACTATATTAAACTAAAATACAATTTAGTCAGTTAGGATTTAGCAGGGTTTTAGCAAAATCGGTAGGGATATGGTGGTGAGTGCCTAAATTAGTTGCGCTAGTACCATCAATGTTATTCACTTCGTAAGTATCACTCTTCTCATCATGGTAGGAAATAACAAAAGGTCCTATCGTCTTAGAAGAGAGTTCGGTAACGTTGGCGTTTCGATTTATAATGTTAACGTAATCGCCGACTTTGAACTGAACAATGTTCTTAGTGTTATTCCATCGGTCATACGCTTTAAGTAGGACACGATTCTTGTGCTCGAGTAAACAGGGGTAAACAACGTTCTGCATATGCTCAATCTTTTGTAGCCACGGGGTAACGTGTTTCTCGGGCGCAGTTTTATCAAACGTTGCTTGTAATTCACTATAGCGGCCAAAGAAATAGTGAAGCGGGAGTGTTCCAGTTTGAGGATTCATGCAGTTATTCATTTGAGTCTGAACCCATTTCAAATGATAAGGCCACACATATCCTCAACGTCGTCTAGTGCGGTACGCAAGAGTTTCTTAAGTTCTCTATGACGTGTCTCATTTGCACCCTGCGTTTGAGGTTTGTAAGGAACACCACGCCTATGGGTCATGCCTGATACGAGTATAAGTGCCTCCATTACGTCGGTACAAAACTCACTACCGTTATCAGAACATAGTACTCGGGGAAACCGAAGTCATTAAAGACGTGATAGCATAATTCTGCCACTGTTTGTGGACGTTTGTTCGGTATTGCATAAAGCAAGCTATAGCCCGAAGCCACACATAAGAAATGACAGATATATACATCGCCAGTATGCTTGGATCGCGGGAGTTTAACCAAATCGACTAAGACTCGGCGCATCGGTTGGTCTTCTGTCACACTTTTTTAGGGGTGCCCAACCGTATCGCTTGATCTGGTTCTTTTCACAATCAGTACAGCGTCGGTATACTTCACGTATGGTTTCTTTCAGCGCCGGGTGATCAAGCCCTGCACGAATAGCCATTTTATAAGTATGCTCATATGCTCGATGCGTTAAATTATGTATAATTTTAACTCTACTTTCGAGCTCCTCTAAGTCAGTCAGATTCTGTGTAACGCTGGCTGGATGAACCATAGTCCTGTTGAAAAGGGCAACCTCAGTATCAGGAGGGGTAGACTCCTGAGATACATAATTGACAACATTGGATTGTTGAAGTATCTTCTTCAGTTGTTTCGCAACTCCTGGCTGTTCTTTAAGCAGCGCTTTAAGTAGTCGAGTGCGAGCTTCAGGTTCTCTTAGAGTTTTGAGTCTTTGATCCATGGCCTTAGCTAGTTCCATGTTTTTTACGATCTAATGCCGTTTCAATCGGCATTACCTCGACTGCAATCTTGTTGGGTGCATGTGTTGTACGAGTCTTGAGCTTTTGTTCAAACTCTTTAGACTCCTCTAGTTTAGCTAAGAATTCGGTTGAGGGTTTCCACTTAGTGGTACCTGCAGGACCGATGCGACAAACAATGGTGTGTTTCCAAGGTGTCTTCTTAATAGAATAGGATCCCTGATACAAAAAAAAAACGTGTCGGTTTCACGGTCGACATAAATAGGTTCGTCTTGAATCATATTAATTAAATCACGTATCCATGGGTCGGAGTTACGTAAGGGACAACACAGCGTAATGGTAGATTTAGTAATATTAACATAATTTAACAACTGTGCGATAAGTTGACAAGGTGGGTTAGCCCACGCATTATGCTTTGATAAGTCAAGCTGAAATGCATCACCTTTAGGATGAGTCAACGACCTATATTCAGAAACCTGTTTGTTATGTTCTGCGGCGAACATATCAACAGTAAATGGACCCCATCGTGATTGAGCGAGGTTAAACCATTTCTTATTTAGCATCCAATCGGTTGCTAATAACTCCTTGACTGTTTTCGGGTAGTCGGGCACAAGTCGAGAGAGCATGTCAGGAAGACGGTTATGTATTCCTGGTATGTGTGTTATATTAAAAGCGAACTTGGCAATAATGTCATGCCAGCGGCTCACCAACTGTGAATCAGGGTTCATATCTTTAAGTATGTTAAAGACTTTTTTGATCACAGGCGACAGTAAAGTAACTTCCATAAAGGTAGTCTTTAAACTGTCTTAGCGCAGTAACTATATCAAGGAGCTCTTGTTTAACGGTAGGGTAATTCCGTTGGCTCTTATTATAACTCTTGCTAAAGAATTGTATGTAGCGCGGTATACCATTTATCGTTTGGTAAAGCACTCCACCTACCGCTCGATCTGAAGCGTCGGTTGCTACTTGGAATGGGACACCATCCACAGGGTACTGCATGATGGGTGCGTCCATTACTCTACTTTTGACTAGTTTAAATGCATCATCACATTCTTTAGTCAAAGCTTTCCCAAGGTCCTTTGTGCAGCCGTAGGTGACTGAAAGGCTTTAAGTAATGAGAAAAGATGCGGTACCGAATCCGAGAAGAAGTTAACAAACCCACACACAGAGTATTGGTGTTGATAAATCCAACAGAAACTGTTTCTTGCCAGGATCAATTTCTACCCCTGCTGCAGATACTTTGTAGCCAAGTAAGTGTATAGTATCTTTAGCAAAAGAACACTTGTCTTCGTTAATCTTAAGTTTAGCATGATTAAGTCGCTTTAAGACTTCTTTAACGAGTTTAGCATGTTCATGTGCTGTCTTTGTAAAGATAACTATATCATCTAAATAGACTGATACGTTATACGACAGGTCCGCAAATAATTCCATCATAACTTGTTGGAAGAAAAGAATTTAAAATTTAAATTTAAATTTTAGGTGCACCTTTATTTAAAATTTTAAATTTTAAAGGAAAAATTTAAAATTTAGGCTTTAAAATTTAAAATTTAAAATTTAAAATTTAAAATTTAAAATTAAAATTTAAAATTTAAAATTTAAAATTTAAAATTTAAAATTTAAAATTTAAGGTTTAAATTTAAACTTTAAAATTTAAATTTTAAAATTTAAAATTTAAAATTTAAAATTTAAAATTTAAAAAAATTTAAAATTTAAAATTTAAAATTTAAATTTAAAAATTTAAAAAATTTTAAAATTTAAAATTTAAAATTTAAAATTTAAAATTTAAAATTCAGTTTAAATTTAAAATTTAAAATTTAAAATTTAAAATTTAAAATTTAAATTTTAAAATTTAAAATTTAAAATTTAAAATTTAAAATTTAAAATCAAAAATTTGTACAAAATTAAAATTTAAAACGCCATTAAAATTTAAATTTAAATTTAAAATTTAAAATTTAAAATTTAAAATTTAAAATTTAAAATGGAAATTAAAATTTAAAATTTAAAATTTAAAATTGGAAAATTTAAAATTTAAATTTACATTTAAAATTTAAAATTTAAAATTTAAAATTTAAAATGATTTTTAAAATTTAAAATTTAAAATTTAAATTTAAAATTTAATTGTAATTTAAACAAAAAATTTAAAATTTAAAATTTAAATTTAAATTTAAATTTAAATTTAAAATTTAAAATTTAAATTGTAATTTAAAATTTAAAATTTAAAATTTAAAATTTAAATTTTAGATATTTAAAATTTAAAATTTAAAATTTAAAATTTAAAATTGAAATTTATTTAAATTTTTAAAATTTAAAATTTAAAATTTAAATTTTAAAATTTAAAATTTAAATTTAAAATTTAAAATTTAAAATTTAAAATTTAAAATTTAAAATTAAAATTGGTTTAAAATTTAAAATTTAAATTTTGATTTTAATTTTTAAATTTAAATTTAAATTTAAAATTTAAAATTTAAAATTTAAAATTTAAAATTTAAAATTTAAAATTTAAAATTTAAAATTAAAATTTAAAATAAAATTTAAAATTTAAAATTCTTCAAATTTAAAATTTAAAATTTAAAATTTAAAATTTAAAATTTGAAAATTTAAATTTAAAATTTAAAATTATAAATTTAAAATTTAAAATTTAAAATTTAAAATTTAAAATTTAAAATTTAAAATTTAAAATTTAAAATTTAAAATTTAAAATTTAAATTTAAAATTAAAATTTAAAATTTAAAATTTAAAATTTAAGAATTTAAAATTTAAAATTTAAAATTTAAAATTTAAAATTTAAAATTTAAAATTTAAAATTTAAAATTTAGAATTTAAAATTTAAAACATTTAAATTTTAAATTTAAAATTTTCAAATTTAAAATTTAAAATTTAAAATTTAAAATTTAAAATTTTTTCAAATTTAAAATTTAGAATTTAAATTTAAAATTTAAAATTTAAAATTTAAAATTTAAATTTAAAATTTAAAATTTTTAAATTTAAAATTTATAACAATTTAAAATTTTTTTAAAATTTAAAATTTAAAATTTAAAATTTAAAATTTAAAATTTAAAATTTAAAATTTAAAATTTAAAATTTAAAATTTAAAATTTAAAATTTAAAATTTAAAATTTAAAATTTAAAATTTAAATTTAAATTAAAATTAAAATTTAAAATTTAAAATTTAAAATTTAAATTTAAAATTTAAAATTTAAAATTTAAAATTTAAAATTTAAAATTTAAAATTTTATTTAAAATTTATTTTAAATTTAAAATTTTTAAATTTAAAATTTAAAATTTAAAATTTAAAATTTAAAATTTAAAATTTTGAAAATTTAAAATTTAAAATTTTAAAATTTAAGGATTACGATCTTAAAATTTAAAATTTAAAAATTTAAAATTTAAAATTTAAAATTTAAAATTTAAAATTTAAATTTAAAATTTAAAATTTTAAATTTAAAATTTAAAATTTAAAATTTAAAATTTAAAATTTTAAATTTAAAATTTAAAATTTAAAATTTAAAATTTAAAATTTAAATTTAAAATTTAAAATTTAAAATTTAAAATTTAAAATTTAAAATTTAAAATTTAAAATTTAAAATTTAAATTTAAAATTTAAAATTTAAAATTTAAAATTTAAAATTTAAAATTTAAAAATTTAAAATTTAAATTTAAAATTTAAAATTTAAAATTTAAAATTTAAAATTTAAAATTTAAAATTTAAAATTTAAAATTTAAAATTTAAAATTTAAAAAATTTAAAATTTAAAATTTAAAATTTAAAATTTAAAATTTAAAATTTAAAATTTAAAGTTTAAATTTAAATTTAAAATTTAAAATTTAAAATTTAAATTTAAAATTTAAATTTAAAAATTTAAAATTTAAAATTTAAAATTTAAAATTTAAAAAAATTTAAAATTTAAAATTTAAAATTTAAAATTTAAAATTTAAAATTTAAAATTTAAAATTTAAAATTTAAAATTTAAAATTTAAAATTTAAAATTTAAATTTAAAATTTAAAATTTAAAATTTAAAATTTAAATTTAAAATTTAAAATTTAAAATTTAAAATTTAAAATTTAAAATTTAAAATTTAAAATTTAAAATTTAAAATTTAAAATTTAAAATTTAAATTTAAAATTAAAATTTAAAATTTAAAATTTAAAATTTAAAATTTAAATTTAAAATTTAAAATTTAAAATTTTAAAATTTAAAATTTAAAATTTAAAATTTAAAATTTAAAATTTAAAATTTAAAATTTAAAATTTAAAATTTAAAATTTAAATTTAAAATTTAAAATTTAAAATTTAAAATTTAAAATTTAAAATTTAAAATTTAAAATTTAAAATTTAAAATTTAAAATTTAAAATTTAAAATTTAAAATTTAAAATTTAAAATTTAAAATTTAAAATTTAAAATTTAAAATTTAAAATTTAAAATTTAAAATTTAAAATTTAAAATTTAAAATTTAAAATTTAAAATTTAAAATTTAAAATTTAAAATTTAAAATTTAAAATTTAAAATTTAAA
The DNA here is from genome assembly GCA_001586965.3 of Sphaeroforma sirkka. Taxonomy (NCBI): domain Eukaryota; class Ichthyosporea; order Ichthyophonida; genus Sphaeroforma; species Sphaeroforma sirkka. The sequence continues at coordinate 1,133 of LUCW03002147.1, read as the reverse complement.
ATTTAAAATTTAAATTTAAAATTTAAAATTTAAAATTTAAAATTTAAAATTTAAAATTTAAAATTTAAAATTTAAAATTTAAAATTTAAAATTTAAAATTTAAAATTTAAAATTTAAAATTTAAAATTTAAAATTTAAAATTTAAAATTTAAAATTTAAAATTTAAAATTTAAAATTTAAAATTTAAAATTTAAAATTTAAAATTTAAAATTTAAATTTAAAATTTAAAATTTAAATTTAAAATTTAAAATTTAAAATTTAAAATTTAAAATTTAAAATTTAAATTTAAAATTTAAAATTTAAAATTTAAAATTTAAAATTTAAAATTTAAAATTTAAAATTTAAAATTTAAAATTTAAAATTTAAAATTAAAATTTAAAATTTAAAATTTAAAATTTAAAATTTAAAATTTAAAATTTAAAATTTAAAATTTAAAATTTAAAATTTAAAATTTAAAATTTAAAATTTAAATTTAAAATTTAAAATTTAAAATTTAAAATTTAAAATTTAAAATTTAAAATTTAAAATTTAAAATTTAAAATTTAAAATTTAAAATTTAAAATTTAAAATTTAAAATTTTAAAATTTAAAATTTAAAATTTAAAATTTAAAATTTAAAGTTTAAAATTTAAAAAAATTTAAAATTTAAAGTTTAAAATTTAAAATTTAAAATTTAAAATTTAAAATTTAAAATTTAAAATTTAAAATTTAAAATTTAAAATTTAAAATTTAAAATTTAAAATTTAAAGATTTAAAATTTAAAATTTAAAATTTAAAATTTAAAATTTAAAATTTAAAATTTAAAATTTAAAATTTAAAATTTAAAATTTAAAATTTAAAATTTAAAATTTAAAATTTAAAATTTAAAATTTAAAATTTAAAATTTAAAATTTAAAATTTAAAATTTAAAATTTAAAATTTAAAATTTAAAATTTAAAATTTAAAATTTAAAATTTAAAATTTAAAATTTAAAATTTAAAATTTAAAATTTAAAATTTAAAATTTAAAATTTAAAATTTAAAATTTAAAATTTAAAATTTAAAATTTAAAATTTAAAATTTAAAATTTAAAATTTAAAATTTAAAGATTTAAAATTTAAAATTTAAAATTTAAAATTTAAAATTTAAAGTTTAA
>LUCW03002146.1:0-21098 GCA_001586965.3 Sphaeroforma sirkka | reverse complement strand
ACTTTAAATTTTAAATTTTAAATTTTAAATTTTAAATTTTAAACTTTAAATTTTAAATTTTAATTTTAAATTTTAAATTTTAAATTTTAAATTTTAAATTTTAAATTTTAAATTTTAAATTTTAAATTTTAAATTTTAAATTTTAAATTTTAAATCTTAAATTTTAAATTTTAAATTTTAAATTTTAAATTTTAAATTTTAAATTTTAAATTTTAAATTTTAAATTTTAAATTTTAAATTTTAAATTTTAAATTTTAAATTTTAAATTTTAAATTTTAAATTTTAAATTTTAAATTTTAAATTTTAAATTTTAAATTTTAAATTTTAAATTTTAAATTTTAAATTTTAAATTTTAAATTTTAAATTTTAAATTTTAAATTTTAAATTTTAAATTTTAAATTTTAAATTTTAAATTTTAAATTTTAAATTTTAAATTTTAAATTTTAAATTTTAAATTTTAAATTTTAAATTTTAAATTTTAAATTTTAAATTTTAAATTTTAAATTTTAAATTTTAAAAACTTAAATTTTAAATTTTAAATTTTAAATTTAAATTTTAAATTTTAAATTTTAAATTTAAATTTTAAATTTTAAATTTTAAATTTTAAATTTTAAATTTTAAATTTTAAATTTTAAATTTAAATTTTAAATTTTAAATTTTAAATTTTAAATTTTAAATTTTAAATTTTAAATTTTAAATTTAAATTTAAATTTTAAATTTTAAATTTTAAATTTTAAATTTTAAATTTTAAATTTTAAATTTTAAATTTTAAATTTTAAATTTTAAATTTTAAATTTTAAATTTTAAATTTTAAATTTTAAATTTTAAATTTTAAATTTTAAACTTTAAATTTTAAATTTTAAATTTTAAATTTAAATTTAAATTTTAAATTTAAATTTTAAATTTTTTAATTTTAAAATTTTTAAATTTTAAATTTTAAATTTTAAATTTTAAATTTTAAATTTTAAATTTTAAATTTTAAATTTTAAATTTTAAATTTTAAATTTAAAATTTTAAATTTTTTAAATTTTAAATTTTAAATTTTAAATTTTAAATTTTAAATTTTAAATTTTAAATTTTAAATTTTAAATTTTAAATTTTAAATTTTAAATTTTAAATTTTAAATTTTAAATTTTAAATTTTAAATTTTAAATTTTAAATTTTAAATTTTAAATTTTAAATTTTTTAAATTTTAAATTTTAAATTTTAAATTTTAAATTTTAAATTTAAATTTTAAATTTTAAATTTTAAATTTTAAATTTTAAATTTTAAATTTTAAATTTTAAATTTTAAATTTTAAATTTTAAATTTTAAATTTTAAATTTTAAATTTTAAATTTTAAATTTTAAATTTAAATTTTAAATTTTAAATTTTAAATTTTAAATTTTAAATTTTAAATTTTAAATTTTAAATTTTAAATTTTAAATTTTAAATTTTAAATTTTAAATTTAAATTTTAAATTTTAAATTTTAAATTTTAAATTTTAAATTTTAAATTTTAAATTTTAAATTTTAAATTTTAAATTTTAAATTTTAAATTTTAAATTTTAAATTTTAAATTTTAAATTTTAAATTTTAAATTTTAAATTTAAATTTAAATTTTAATTTTAAATTTTAAATTTTTTAAATTTTAAATTTTAAATTTAAATTTTAAATTTTAAATTTTAAATTTTAAATTTTAAATTTTAAATTTTAAATTTTAAATTTTAAATTTTAAATTTTAAATTTTAAATTTTAAATTTTAAATTTTAAATTTTAAATTTTAAATTTTAAATTTAAATTTAAATTTTAAATTTTAAATTTTAAATTTTAAATTTTAAATTTTAAATTTTTTTAAATTTTAAATTTTAAATTTAAATTTTAAATTTTAAATTTTAAATTTTAAATTTTAAATTTTAAATTTTAAATTTTAAATTTTAAATTTTAAATTTTAAATTTTAATTTTAAATTTTAAATTTTAAATTTTAAATTTTAAATTTTTAAATTTTAAATTTTAAATTTTAAATTTAAATTTTAAATTTTAAATTTTAAATTTTTTTAAATTTAAATTTTAAATTTTAAATTTTAAATTTTAAATTTTAAATTTTAAATTAAATTTTAAATTTTAAATTTTAAATTTTAAATTTTAAATTTTAAATTTTAAATTTTAAATTTTAAATTTTAAATTTTAAATTTTAAATTTTAAATTTTAAATTTTAAATTTTAAATTTTAAATTTTAAATTTTAAATTTTAAATTTTAAATTTTAAATTTTAAATTTTAAATTTTAAATTTTAAATTTAAATTTTAAATTTAAATTTTAAATTTTAAATTTTAAATTTTAAATTTTAAATTTTAAATTTTAAATTTTAAATTTTTTTAAATTTTAAATTTTAAATTTTAAATTTTAATTTTAAATTTTAAATTTTAAATTTTAAATTTTAAATTTAAATTTTAAATTTTAAATTTTAAATTTTAAATTTTAAATTTTAAATTTTAAATTTTAAATTTTAAATTTTAAATTTTAAATTTTAAATTTTAAATTTTAAATTTTAAATTTTAAATTTTAAATTTTAAATTTTAAATTTTAAATTTTAAATTTTAAATTTTAAATTTTAAATTTTAAATTTTAAATTTTAATTTTAAATTTTAAATTTTAAATTTTAAATTTTAAATTTTAAATTTTAAATTTTAAATTTTAAATTTTAAATTTTAAATTTTAAATTTTAAATTTTAAATTTTAAATTTTAAATTTTAAATTTTAAATTTTAAATTTAAATTTTAAATTTTAAATTTAAAATTTAAATTTTAAATTTTAAATTTTAAATTTTAAATTTTAAATTTTAAATTTAAATTTTAATTTTAAATTTTAAATTTTAAATTTTAAATTTTAAATTTTAAATTTTAAATTTTAAATTTTAAATTTTAAATTTTAAATTTTAAATTTTAAATTTTAAATTTTAAATTTTAAATTTTAAATTTTAAATTTTAAATTTTAAATTTTAAATTTTAAATTTTAAATTTTAAATTTTAAATTTTAAATTTAAATTTTAAATTTTAAATTTTTTAATTTTAAATTTTAAATTTTAAATTTTAAATTTTAATTTTAAATTTTAAATTTTAAATTTTAAATTTTAAATTTTAAATTTAAATTTTAAATTAAATTTAAATTTTAAATTTTAAATTTTAAATTTAAATTTTAAATTTTAAATTTTAAATTTTAAATTTTAAATTTTAAATTTTAAAAATTTTAAATTTTAAATTTAAATTTTAAATTTTAAATTTTAAATTTTAAATTTTAAATTTAAATTTTAAATTTTAAATTTTAAATTTTAAATTAAATAAATTTAAATTTTAAATTTTAATTTTAAATTTTAAATTTAAAATTTTAAATTTTAAATTTTAAATTTTAAATTTTAAATTTTAAATTTTAAATTTTTTTAAATTTTAAATTTTAAATTTTAAATTTTAAATTTTAAATTTTAAATTTTAAATTTTAAATTTTAAAAAATTTTAAATTTTAAACAACAAATTTTAAATTTTAAATTTTAAATTTTAAATTTAAATTTTAAATTTTAAATTTTAAATTTTAAATTTAATTTTAAATTTTACCCATAAATTTTAAATTTTAAATTTAAATTTTAAATTTTAAATTTTAAATTTTATAAATTTTAAATTTTAAATTTTAAATTTTAAATTTTAATTTTTAAATTTATTTTTAATTTTAAAGCAGCTATTTAAATTTTAAATTTTAAATTTTAAATTTCAGGAGGGTAAATTTTAAATTTTAAATCACCAATTTTAAATTTTAAATTTTAAATTTTAAATTTTAAACTTTACGGGTAAATTTTAAATTGGCTGTTAACGCTTTTAAATTCCCAAATTTTAAATTTTAAATTTTAAATTTTAAATTTTTCGACCTATAAATTTTAAATTTTAAACACAGAAATTTAAATTTTAATTTTAAATTTTAAATTTTAAATTTTAAATTTTAAATTTTAAATTTTAAATTTTAAACACAAATTTTAAAGGTGGAATTTTAAAATTTAAATTTTAAATTTTAAATTTTAAATTTTAAATTTTAAATTTTAATTTTCAATTTAAATTTTAAATTTTAAATTTTAAATTTTAAATTTTAAATTTTAAACATTAAAAAGCATAAATTCAGTCAAACTTGAATTTTAAATCTTAAATTTTAAATTTTAAATTTTACAATTTTAAATTTTAAATTTTAAAATTAAATTTTAAATTTTCAATTTGTTCCAAAAATTTAAATTTTAATGTAGTTTTTTAAATTTATATTTTAAAGTTTCGGGCCTAAATTCACTTTAAAATTTGGATTTTTTAAATTTTAAATTTTAAATTTTAAATTTTTAATTTAAATTTTGACCCGCTTTTTTTAAGCCTTAAAAAGTTAACCCCAAATTTTAAATTTTAAATGGGTAAATTTTAAATTATACAACCGAAATCACAAATTTTTGCAATTTTAATTTTTAATTTTAAATTTAAAATTTAAAAATTTCCGGTGTTGAATTTTAAAAAGAAATCGATATATTTAAATTTTAAAATCCCAAACTTTAAACAATTTCATGCTTTTAAATTTGGTATATTGCACACCCCACTGCTAGATACTTGGGAATCCCTTGAATTTTAAATTTTAGATTTTAAATACAAATGTTTTAAATTTTAAATTTACTTTTAAATTTTGAATCCATAAATTTTAAATTTAAATTTTAAATGGACCACCTTTAAACCCAAATTTTAAATTTATGATCTTTTCCGAGTATTTATACTTCCAAAATCACTTACGGAATTGCTTTTATCCCAATTTTAAACTTTTAAATTTTAAATCACAATTTTAACACAATTCGAAATTTTAAACTTTTAAATACCAAATCCATAAATTTTGGATACATTTACTTTTAAAAAAAGACCCCAACAAAAGCCACACCAACTATGCTGAAATTTTAAATTTTAAATTTAAATTTGGAAATTTTAAATTTTAAATTTGCAATTGGCAAAATTTGAATTTTAAAATCATATATTTTAAATTTTAAATCACACAGAAATCCTCTTAAATTTTAAATATATGGGCAAACAAGCAACCATATTTTCACCCCTATGAATTCACTATTTCGCTCATTTTAAATTTATATTTTTAATACCCTCCGTTTTATATTTTATACAGGAAATTTTAAACAAAATACAAATTTTAAATTTTAACCAAACAAAAGGAAATTTTAACACCGACAAGCGGCTTTTAAATTTTAAATTTTACTCATCTACCCAGGCGAAAGAGCGGTACCGACTTTAACACGCCACTTTTACATCACAGCTTCAGCAGTCTCTTTTAAATTTTTTACGATCGTCGCACTTTAAATCTAACGAACAGGTATATTTTCAAATTTTAAAAAAGAAATTTTAAGGTCTCACATGCATTAAATGCAGCAATTTTAAATTTCACCATTTCACACTTCAAATTTTCCCCTCGTGCTTTAATTTTAAATCCAAAAACTTTATCTCACCAAAGAAAGAAATTTTAGTTGATAGCAACTTTAAATTTTAAATTTAAATTTAAATTAAGCGCTACACAGACATGCTCACACTTTACGACCAGCTAGTATTTAAATTTTACAAAGGACCCATACCACCCCAAAATACTTAAACTGTGTTTTTTAGTGCCAATTTCATGACCACAATAGTACACACTCTCCTCGTAGACTCAGAACACCCACAAATTTTATATTTGGCCTTCGTTAGACCGCAGACGTCGTTTTTGAACAACCCAATAGAACACTGTGGCTAGATAACCCGCAAATGGACTTCAACACACTACATCCAGAGGCTAAGCGCCTATATAAAACGCCCCAGCATTGGAAACGCAAACTCCCCCACCACCACATTTAAAACCCTGTTTGACATTGACCAGGACTTAGACAATGACATCCCAATAGATATTACACTATCCTATATATGTAGTAGCGTGACTCCGCCTGACTTGATTAGACGCTGGCGAATATGCCTGCGACAAATATGCATTGACCTGAAGTTGAATAGCACATATATCAACAAAACACAGCGCGATGAAACGCCCCCCCGCCCCGCCAAAACACTTCCCTGAATGCCTACCGGCAGAACACAGTCGCAAATCGCAACCCGGTGATGCGGTAGTGAGTATTTCACACTGGTGAGCCACTGTATCATATTTCATATTCAATGAAACGATATGCATATCTGTCACAGCTTACTCACAGACTCTTGTTTCAATCCAGTTACGGTTGTCAAACACCCACACCACTAACAAAAATACATATTTCAAAGAAATTTACTCAACAAGTACAACAACCACAGACCGAAAACGACTCAGCCCCTAGACAGTCAGTTCAGTTAGCCCTCCCTGAAAAACAGGGTCACGGGAACTGCCAACACCTGCCGGCCGCCACAAGTCCACCCCGGACATCAGGCATTGTATATAGCAATAGCGTGTAAATTTTATAAATAAAAATTTGTACTAAACCCTAAACCCTAAACCCTAAAACCCTAAAATTTATATATTTCAAACTTTTAAAATTTATAAATTTCCTTTTGAAATTTATATAAATTTGAAATTTTAACCCTAAACCCTTTAAATTTTAAACTTTTAAATTTATAAATTTTAAACCTTTTTTACCCTAAAACCTCAAACCCTAAAACTAAACCGCTGACACTACACTCGAAATCTCACTTTAGACGTGAACACAACATCAACAGTGCGAAAGTGAACGCCAAACAATAGAAACACCCAAACCCCCCCCAAAAATCGCCAAGAAAATTTCCCACACCAAGAATTGAACACGTGACCACCACATCAACAAAGTACCGAAATACCACTAGACCACAGCCGGTTGATTTTGGCCGGCAAAAGGCCTAGTCATAAGTTTGACGACGCCATGGCCGGGGCCATACCTCTTACGGGGGGACGATCTAGCAAGCCTGATCCGAGCGACAATGGAAACAGCACTCAAGCCGATCAACGTGAAGATATCTCAACTAGAGGAAAATGTCAATAAGGTACGTACATCTGAGAAAGGCAACACCAAGGTAAGTGGTGAGAAAAGTGTTGAAGAGCGCCTGAATAGACTTGAGTCTGCTTATAGTCTCTTACAAGAACAGAACAATCAACTCAAAGTAGAGAATGAACAGCTCAAACGCAAACTACACCAAGCAACCAACACAACAGACACACATACACCTATGCCAACCATGAACACCACTGATTTCCCCAATTTGGGCGAATCACAATCGGACCCGAAGCAAAGGCCTGGACCGAAATCATTTAAAGAAATGCTCAATCAAACTAGAAGCCCATCCTCTCGCGAGGCACAGGAAGCTCTCTTTAAGCCAAGCAAACCCCCATCTATTTGGGATTGTCAGGATCACTGGGAGCTCTCTGCACTATACTTTAACTGCAACACTCACGCTTTAGAGGATGGATCACTTCCAACCAACAAACACCTATCGAAATGGCTATGGAACTTTCACTTATTGAAAAATATATCCTCATCTTACACGCTTCGTATCTTTACAAAGATCGAAGCGCAGTTGAATTAGTCGTTCCTGCACGCTTTAGTTCTAAAACCAAACAGATTCTATTAGCACGCGGCTGGCGTACAAACAAAGGCGCCGACCCTATGAATGTGACCAATCCTATCGCAATCAATGGAGCACGTACTCGTTTAACCACCGCTTATAAAAGTGCACTAGAACGTGAGAAATGTCCACCCCAGTACCCTAGAGTGCTCGCATACCTGCTCAGTAGAGTACCCGACGATCCAACACAGCCTAAATCTAAAGCAAATTCTACAGATTCCGAAACAACAACCACTAGTTCCAATATAACAAACACACTCGCCATAACTATTAGTTCGCCCGCAGATATACAAACATCTGCTAGGTCAGAGAGTGATCATATGGAAGTACAATCAGAGATCACTAAATTATCGTCATACCTCAAACGTAAGTGTCAAAGCGATAGCGATAACGAACGAGCTAGAACTAGACTCGAAGGCAATGATGATGAATCGTTAGATACTCTATCTGAAGATGAATTAGTCGCAGTCTTAGGAGATGGGTTTAACTCACCACCAATCAGTGATCCAGAAACGAGAAAGGAACTCTCTGACTTTATACAAAAACCCGTACTGATAGTAAGATGAAATCGCAATGAGTGACATTCTCGTGTATTATGTCAATCTAAATTCTCTAATGAATGTAGCTAAACAATACGAAATAATACGCTCACTTTGCAGTCAATGCGATGCCCTGTGTTTAGTAGAGACCTGGGGTTATACCGATCGTTTGAATGCTGTGTGTAATAATACTAATACAAATCTGATCTACGCCTCACCGCCTTCGGCCAGTGCTCATCGCGGGGGCAGAAATAACGGTGTTGCCGTGATTAGTAGACACAATGCATATCAATTTAGATTGCACGCTTTTAGTCAATATTTCGTGGCTTTCACGTTTCGCGCAGTGACTGTTGCTTGTGTATATTTGGCGCCATCCCTAGGGGATGATGTATATAATGTGCTATTATCTCTGAATTGCAAACCACACGTGTTGTGTGGCGACATGAATTTTCGTGATATCGAATATGGCGACGATAAAATCATTTCTCCTGCGCGCAGAGAATCGATCGAATTCTACACACACGACTACATAGGCTAGATCATGTACTCCCATCGCAATCTGGGAATATACGGGTCGATCACGTATATGCACAAGCACGCACAAAGACATCACTATCTCTTATACGTTGTAAAGATATCGGGCTCAGGACAGATCACACGAGTGGGTATTTGCAATACAAATTGAATCACCAGATACTCAGACAGTACACACTAAACCTGCAGACATAGAATGTATGCCATCTCAGGGCTACAACAGATATCGCATTCGAACCTATAACTGCAAAAAAAAATGTGCGCTATACACGTACATTTTGCGCCAGAATTCGGGTGTTTGCTAAGACATGGATCAAACGAGTTCAGAACTCAGATCAGAATGATATCAAAATCATATACGACTCTATAATCAATCAGTTTTGGAAACGAGCACAAGGCTGTTTCTACGGTTACTTCTTAAAAGTAATCCTCATAGATCATGCACACCCCTCCGCTCCACAGAACGAGTACCCAAATGATGCTATAGTCAGGTTGTTCTCTAAACAGCGAAAATCTAGAACAAGACAACCCACTATACCAAATACCACAGAACCAACTGCACATATTATTAGTTCGTTTTTAGAAAAGTTATTCAACAGAGATGCCTTCTACAAGATACCAGAGAAAACACACTCAGAATTTATCCCGATAGACCATGATGTTTTCACTACAGGAAATATTATGGATGCAATTTTGAGATACGATAGTCGAAAAGGCTCAGGCCCGGATGGCATACATATCGATCTCTTAAAAGCTGCAATAGAACCGTACCCTAGAGGCCACAAAGACCAGGGAAACCCAATCCCAAATCGCCAATTCTCAAGGTGTTGCACCTGTTATTCACTAAGATACTTCACACGGGAGAGATACCTGATGCATGGCTATGCACTCTTATAGTACCTATCCCTAAGATTGATATACCGTTAGGTCCAGAGCAATTCCGACCTATAACGCTCACCCAGATATTAAGACGCATCTTCCAAATCGTGTTGCTCAGTCATATTAACAAATTAGATGCATTTAAAACACACAAAAGACAAGGTGGATTCAAATCCGGCTATTCTTGCTTTACACACGCACTGACATTACACGAATATATATAAACCAGGCCAATCCTACAGATGCACCTACACATCAGATATTCCTAGACATTAAGAAAGCATACGATTCTGTGCGATTGGACAGGTTGTGGCGTTTACTACACAATAGACATGTACCCACACAACTCATCAGTTTGTTCAAAAATATGTATCTCAATGTGACTTCGCGCGTTACGTACCAGCAAGTGTTGGGTCCAAAATTCGCTCGAAAGAATGGATTGACCCAGGGCGACCCAATAGCCCCTACATTATTTAATATATATATAGACCCACTTTTAGACAGTCTCGAGAAAGTTGACCCCAATGGGTTTCTCGGTTGGGTAGATGACATGTCACTATACAATCGAAACACCCTGAAACTACAGCAGTGTCTTAATCTCGCAGCCGTGTGGGGCAGACGTTCTGGTGTTGAGTTCCACCCACTAAAGTCACTATACATAGCACCAGAAAACCCAAAGGACCGATTTACATTTGTGCTCGATCAATGTAGTATACAATCCACTAAGACTGCACGATACCTTGGGTTTCCAATGAGCCCAAAAAGGGAATCAATATAGTAGAGATGCTTGCAAATAGAACCACCACGCTTAGTAATGCAATAACCGATAGCGGTCCTTTCGGCTTTCGAGCTGGGGATCACTTGCACCCGCATAACAAGCTGATGATTTTTCGAGTGTTTATACTCTCCAAAATCACTTATGGACTCTGTTTTATCCCTTTAGCCGATAAATCACTCACTGAAGTGATAGACAAACAGTTATTCCAACTCAATTTTGTGCTCCATCGTGCTGTAGGATATATTACATCCACAGCGGCACAGAAAGACCCGCCTAAGAGTTTCACACCTACTATGCGTAATTCGATCAAATTTTGTGGCTTGCTTGATGCTCAGGCACTGTGTGAGTGGCAATGTGTAAGTTTAATCAATCATATTAGTAGAATGTCAATCAGAAATCCACTGCAAGACTATATGAACAAACGCAAATCCGTTTTCACCCCGATGGGACTCACCATGCTCGCTCGCGAGAACATCTATTTTTTATCCATATTATAAACTATACAGACAATTGAAGATTTTCTATACCAAAAAAAAGACCCAAACAAGGAAGAAGGTGCGCTACACCGCGAGGCAGCACGCGAGCTGAGATTTCGGCTCATCTACCCCGGCGAAGAAGAACGCTACCGATTCGACACACCGCTGGAACATCACAGCTTCAGCAGTCTTCTTTCCGAGTTCCGACGATCTTCCTGTTCTACATATTACACAGGTTCTGTTTCACGCTAGAAAAGACCCCGGCAGGTCTCGCATGCATCGGCTGTAGCGCTAGAAAGTTCACTCCCACACACTTTACATGTCCCTTCGTGTTAGAGTTTGTGTCAAAACTGATCGCACCACAGAAAGGCGTAGTAGTTAATAAGACACTGCTAGATGCACTTAGTAGTCGCAAGCGCTATACAGACATGCTAACGATTCACGATCAACTAGTATATATACACAAGACCGATAGAACCAAACATACTCATAGAAAAAGTGTTCCAGTGCCGCGTTTCATGACTACTGTAGTTCATACGTTACGTGTAAATGGTGCACACCCAGGCAATGAATTTATATGGCCATCACTGGCTAGTATAGATCGTGGCCAGCAACCCAATAGAGTACTGTGGATTGATAATCCGCAAATAGATTTCAATACGCTTCACCCAGAGGCAGCAGCGTACATAATCACACCACAGTATTGGAAACGCACACTACCCCACCACCACATTCACACATTCACCCCTGTTCGATATAGATCAGGATTTAGAAAACAACATCCCAATAGATATCACTCTCTCCTATATCACTAGCAGTCTAGATCCACCTGATTTTACCAAGTGTTGGCAAATATGCCTACGACAGATTTGCATTGACTTGAAGCTGAATAGCAATTATATCAACAAACATCCTGCGATGAAACGCCCACCTCCTAGAACACATCCGCCCTAAGCGCCTACCGGCAGACACAGCTGCAAATCGCAACCCGGTGATGCGGTAGTGAGTCCGAGACAGTAGTGCCGCTACTGGTCTCTCTCATATTCAGTAACACGAAATGCAAATCGGTCATAGTATATTCTCAGCACTTGTTTCCAACCAGTTAGATTTACAAACTACTACTAAAACAACCCATAGAACTACATACCCAAAGAAACCAAGCCACATAGCAAACTAAACGCAGCGCAACAACTCAGCCATTAGACAGTTCAGTTAGCCTCTACCTGAGAGAAAAACAGGGATTAAGGCACAAACTGCGACACCTGCCGGCCGCCACAGGTCTTCGGACACAAGCCATTGTATATAGCAATAGCGTGTAAACAAATAAAGGTACCTAAACCCTAAAACCCTAAAAAAACCCTAAATCTATCTGAAGATGAATTAGTCGCAGTCTTAGGAGATGGGTTTAACTCACCACCAATCAGTGATCCAGAAACGAGAAAGGAACTCTCTGACTTTATACAAACCCGTACTGATAGTAAGATGAAATCGCAATGAGTGACATTCTCGTGTATTATGTCAATCTAAATTCTCTAATGAATGTAGCTAAACAATACGAAATAATACGCTCACTTTGCAGTCAATGCGATGCCCTGTGTTTAGTAGAGACCTGGGGTTATACCGATCGTTTGAATGCTGTGTGTAATAATACTAATACAAATCTGATCTACGCCTCACCGCCTTCGGCCAGTGCTCATCGCGGGGGCAGAAATAACGGTGTTGCCGTGATTAGTAGACACAATGCATATCAATTTAGATTCCACGCTTTTTAGTCAATATTTCGTGGCTTTCACGTTTCGCGCAGTGACTGTTGCTTGTGTATATTTGGCGCCATCCCTAGGGGATGATGTATATAATGTGCTATTATCTCTGAATTGCAAACCACACGTGTTGTGTGGCGACATGAATTTTCGTGATATCGAATATGGCGACGATAAAATCATTTCTCCTGCGCGCAGAGAATCGATCGAATTCTACACACGACTACATAGGCTAGATCATGTACTCCCATCGCAATCTGGGAATATACGGGTCGATCACGTATATGCACAAGCACGCACAAAGACATCACTATCTCTTATACGTTGTAAAGATATCGGGCTCAGGACAGACCACGAGTGGGTATTTGCAATACAAATTGAATCACCAGATACTCAGACAGTACACACTAAACCTGCAGACATAGAATGTATGCCATCTCAGGGCTACAACAGATATCGCATTCGAACCTATAACTGCAAAAAAATGTGCGCTATACACGTACATTTTGCGCCAGAATTCGGGTGTTTGCTAAGACATGGATCAAACGAGTTCAGAACTCAGATCAGAATGATATCAAAATCATATACGACTCTATAATCAATCAGTTTTGGAAACGAGCACAAGGCTGTTTCTACGGTTACTTCTTAGAAAGTAATCCTCATAGATCATGCACACCCTCCGCTCCACAGAACGAGTACCCAATGATGCTATAGTCAGGTTGTTCTCTAAACAGCGAAAATCTAGAACAAGACAACCCACTATACCAAATACCACAGAACCAACTGCACATATTATTAGTTCGTTTTTAGAAAAGTTATTCAACAGAGATGCCTTCTACAAGATACCAGAGAAAACACACTCAGAATTTATCCCGATAGACCATGATGTTTTCACTACAGGAAATATTATGGATGCAATTTTGAGATACGATAGTCGAAAAGGCTCAGGCCCGGATGGCATACATATCGATCTCTTAAAAGCTGCAATAGAACCGTACCCTAGAGGCCACAAAGACCAGGGGAAACCCAATCCCAAATCGCCAATTCTCAAGGTGTTGCACCTGTTATTCACTAAGATACTTCACACGGGAGAGATACCTGATGCATGGCTATGCACTCTTATAGTACCTATCCCTAAGATTGATATACCGTTAGGTCCAGAGCAATTCCGACCTATAACGCTCACCCAGATATTAAGACGCATCTTCCAAATCGTGTTGCTCAGTCATATTAACAAATTAGATGCATTTAAAACACACAAAAGACAAGGTGGATTCAAATCCGGCTATTCTTGCTTTACACACGCACTGACATTACACGAATATATAAACCAGGCCAATCCTACAGATGCACCTACACATCAGATATTCCTAGACATTAAGAAAGCATACGATTCTGTGCGATTGGACAGGTTGTGGCGTTTACTACACAATAGACATGTACCCACACAACTCATCAGTTTGTTCAAAAATATGTATCTCAATGTGACTTCGCGCGTTACGTACCAGCAAGTGTTGGGTCCAAAATTCGCTCGAAAGAATGGATTGACCCAGGGCGACCCAATAGCCCCTACATTATTTAATATATATATAGACCCACTTTTAGACAGTCTCGAGAAAGTTGACCCCAATGGGTTTCTCGGTTGGGTAGATGACATGTCACTATACAATCGAAACACCCTGAAACTACAGCAGTGTCTTAATCTCGCAGCCGTGTGGGGCAGACGTTCTGGTGTTGAGTTCCACCCACTAAAGTCACTATACATAGCACCAGAAAACCCAAAGGACCGATTTACATTTGTGCTCGATCAATGTAGTATACAATCCACTAAGACTGCACGATACCTTGGGTTTCCAATGAGCCCAAAAGGAATCAATATAGTAGAGATGCTTGCAAATAGAACCACCACGCTCAGTAATGCAATAACCGATAGCGGTCCTTTCGGCTTTCGAGCTGGGGATCACTTGCACCCGCATAACAAGCTGATGATTTTTCGAGTGTTTATACTCTCCAAAATCACTTATGGACTCTGTTTTATCCCTTTAGCCGATAAATCACTCACTGAAGTGATAGACAAACAGTTATTCCAACTAAACTTTTGTGCTCCATCGTGCTGTAGGATATATTACATCCACAGCGGCACAGAAAGACCCGCCTAAGAGTTTCACACCTACTATGCGTAATTCGATCAAATTTTGTGGCTTGCTTGATGCTCAGGCACTGTGTGAGTGGCAATGTGTAAGTTTAATCAATCATATTAGTAGAATGTCAATCAGAAATCCACTGCAAGACTATATGAACAAACGCAAATCCGTTTTCACCCCGATGGGACTCACCATGCTCGCTCGCGAGAACATCTATTTTTATCCATATTATAAACTATACAGACAATTGAAGATTTTCTATACCAAAAAGAAACCCAAACAAGGAAGAAGGTGCGCTACACCGCGAGGCAGCACGCGAGCTGAGATTTCGGCTCATCTACCCCGGCGAAGAAGAACGCTACCGATTCGACACACCGCTGGAACATCACAGCTTCAGCAGTCTTCTCTTCCGAGTTCCGACGATCTTCCTGTTCTACATATTACACAGGTTCTGTTTCACGCAGAAAAGACCCCGGCAGGTCTCGCATGCATCGGCTGTAGCGCTAGAAAGTTCACTCCCACACACTTTACATGTCCCTTCGTGTTAGAGTTTGTGTCAAAACTGATCGCACCACAGAAAGGCGTAGTAGTTAATAAGACACTGCTAGATGCACTTAGTAGTCGCAAGCGCTATACAGACATGCTAACGATTCACGATCAACTAGTATATATACACAAGGGACCGATAGAACCAAACATACTCATAGAAAAGTGTTTCCAGTGCCGCGTTTCATGACTACTGTAGTTCATACGTTACGTGTAAATGGTGCACACCCAGGCAATGAATTTATATGGCCATCACTGGCTAGTATAGATCGTGGCCAGCAACCCAATAGAGTACTGTGGATTGATAATCCGCAAATAGATTTCAATACGCTTCACCCAGAGGCAGCAGCGTACATAATCACACCACAGTATTGGAAACGCACACTACCCAACCACCACATTCACCCCCTGTTCGATATAGATCAGGATTTAGAAAACAACATCCCAATAGATATCACTCTCTCCTATATCACTAGCAGTCTAGATCCACCTGATTTTACCAAGTGTTGGCAAATATGCCTACGACAGATTTGCATTGACTTGAAGCTGAATAGCAATTATATCAACAAACATCCTGCGATGAAACGCCCACCTCCTAGAACACATCCGCCCTAAGCGCCTACCGGCAGACACAGCTGCAAATCGCAACCCGGTGATGCGGTAGTGAGTCCGAGACAGTAGTGCCGCTACTGGTCTCTCTCTCATATTCAGTAATACGAAATGCAAATCGGTCATAGTATATTCTCAGCACTTGTTTCCAAACCAGTTAGGATTTACAAACTACTACTAAAACAACCCATAGAACTACATACCCAAAGAAACCAAGCCACATAGCAAACTAAACGCAGCGCAACAACTCAGCCATTAGACAGTTCAGTTAGCCTCTACCTGAGAAAACAGGGATTAAGGCACAAACTGCGACACCGGCCTGCCGGCCGCCACAGGTCTTCGGACACAAGCCATTGTATATAGCAATAGCGTGTAAACAAATAAAGGTACCTAAACCCCTAAACCCTAAACCCTAAAATGTAGCCTAAACCCCTAAAACCCTAAACCCTAAAACCCTAAACCCTAAACCCTAAAAAAACCCTAAACCCTTTTAAAACCCATCATGGGGATGATGTATATAATGTGCTATTATCTCTGAATCAAACCACACGTGTGTGTGACATAATTTTCGTGATATCGAATATGGCGACGATAAAATCATTTCTCCTGCGCGCAGAGAATCGATCGAATTCTACACACGACTACATAGGCTAGATCATGTACTCCCATCGCAATCTGGGAATATACGGGTCGATCACGTATATGCACAAGCACGCACAAAGACATCACTATCTCTTATACGTTGTAAAGATATCGGGCTCAGGACAGACCACGAGTGGGTATTTGCAATACAAATTGAATCACCAGATACTCAGACAGTACACACTAAACCTGCAGACATAGAATGTATGCCATCTCAGGGCTACAACAGATATCGCATTCGAACCTATAACTGCAAAAAAAATGTGCGCTATACACGTACATTTTGCGCCAGAATTCAGGTGTTTTGCTAAGACATGGATCAAACGAGTTCAGAACTCAGATCAGAATGATATCAAAATCATATACGACTCTATAATCAATCAGTTTTGGAAACGAGCACAAGGCTGTTTCTACGGTTACTTCTTAGAAAGTAATCCTCATAGATCATGCACACCCCTCCGCTCCACAGAACGAGTACCCAATGATGCTATAGTCAGGTTGTTCTCTAAACAGCGAAAATCTAGAACAAGACAACCCACTATACCAAATACCACAGAACCAACTGCACATATTATTAGTTCGTTTTTAGAAAAGTTATTCAACAGAGATGCCTTCTACAAGATACCAGAGAAAACACACTCAGAATTTATCCCGATAGACCATGATGTTTTCACTACAGGAAATATTATGGATGCAATTTTGAGATACGATAGTCGAAAAGGCTCAGGCCCGGATGGCATACATATCGATCTCTTAAAAGCTGCAATAGAACCGTACCCTAGAGGCCACAAAGACCAGGGGAAACCCAATCCCAAATCGCCAATTCTCAAGGTGTTGCACCTGTTATTCACTAAGATACTTCACACGGGAGAGATACCTGATGCATGGCTATGCACTCTTATAGTACCTATCCCTAAGATTGATATACCGTTAGGTCCAGAGCAATTCCGACCTATAACGCTCACCCAGATATTAAGACGCATCTTCCAAATCGTGTTGCTCAGTCATATTAACAAATTAGATGCATTTAAAACACACAAAAGACAAGGTGGATTCAAATCCGGCTATTCTTGCTTTACACACGCACTGACATTACACGAATATATAAACCAGGCCAATCCTACAGATGCACACCTACACATCAGATATTCCTAGACATTAAGAAAGCATACGATTCTGTGCGATTGGACAGGTTGTGGCGTTTACTACACAATAGACATGTACCCACACAACTCATCAGTTTGTTCAAAATATATGTATCTCAATGTGACTTCGCGCGTTACGTACCAGCAAGTGTTGGGTCCAAAATTCGCTCGAAAGAATGGGATTGACCCAGGGCGACCCAATAGCCCCTACATTATTTAATATATATATAGACCCACTTTTAGACAGTCTCGAGAAAGTTGACCCCAATGGGTTTCTCGGTTGGGTAGATGACATGTCACTATACAATCGAAACACCCTGAAACTACAGCAGTGTCTTAATCTCGCAGCCGTGTGGGGCAGACGTTCTGGTGTTGAGTTCCACCCACTAAAGTCACTATACATAGCACCAGAAAACCCAAAGGACCGATTTACATTTGTGCTCGATCAATGTAGTATACAATCCACTAAGACTGCGCGATACCTTGGGTTTCCAATGAGCCCAAAAGGAATCAATATAGTAGAGATGCTTGCAAATAGAACCACCACGCTCAATAATGCAATAACCGATAGCGGTCCTTTCGGCTTTCGAGCTGGAAGATCACTTGCACCCGCATAACAAGCTGATGATTTTTTCGAGTGTTTATACTCTCCAAAATCACTTATGGACTCTGTTTTATCCCTTTAGCCGATAAATCACTCACTGAAGTGATAGACAAACAGTTATTCCAACTAAACTTTGTGCTCCATCGTGCTGTAGGGATATATTACATCCACAGCGGCACAGAAAGACCCGCCTAAGAGTTTCACACCTACTATGCGTAATTCGATCAAATTTTGTGGCTTGCTTGATGCTCAGGCACTGTGTGAGTGGCAATGTGTAAGTTTAATCAATCATATTAGTAGAATGTCAATCAGAAATCCACTGCAAGACTATATGAACAAACGCAAATCCGTTTTCACCCCGATGGGACTCACCATGCTCGCTCGCGAGAACATCTATTTTTTATCCATATTATAAACTATACAGACAATTGAAGACTTTCTATACCAAAAGAACCCAAACAAGGAAGAAGGTGCGCTACACCGCGAGGCAGCACGCGAGCTGAGATTTCGGCTCATCTACCCCGGCGAAGAAGAACGCTACCGATTCGACACACCGCTGGAACATCACAGCTTCAGCAGTCTTCTCTTCCGAGTTCCGACGATCTTCCTGTTCTACATATTACACAGGTTCTGTTTCACGCTAGAAAAGACCCCGGCAGGTCTCGCATGCATCGGCTGTAGCGCTAGAAAGTTCACTCCCACACACTTTACATGTCCCTTCGTGTTAGAGTTTGTGTCAAAACTGATCGCACCACAGAAAGGCGTAGTAGTTAATAAGACACTGCTAGATGCACTTAGTAGTCGCAAGCGCTATACAGACATGCTAACGATTCACGATCAACTAGTATATATACACAAGGGACCGATAGAACCAAACATACTCACTCATAGAAAAAGTGTTTCCAGTGCCGCGTTTCATGACTACTGTAGTTCATACGTTACGTGTAAATGGTGCACACCCAGGCAATGAATTTATATGGCCATCACTGGCTGGCTGTATAGATCGTGGCCAGCAACCCAATAGAGTACTGTGGATTGATAATCCGCAAATAGATTTCAATACGCTTCACCCAGAGGCAGCAGCGTACATAATCACACCACAGTATTGGAAACGCACACTACCCAACCACCACATTCACCCCCCTGTTCGATATAGATCAGGATTTAGAAAACAACATCCCAATAGATATCACTCTCTCCTATATCACTAGCAGTCTCTAGATCCACCTGATTTTACCAAGTGTTGGCAAATATGCCTACGACAGATTTGCATTGACTTGAAGCTGAATAGCAATTATATCAACAAACATCCTGCGATGAAACGCCCACCTCCTAGAACACATCCGCCTTAAGCGCCTACCGGCAGACACAGCTGCAAATCGCAACCCGGTGATGCGGTAGTGAGTCCGAGACAGTAGTGCCGCTACTGGTCTCTCTCTCATATTCAGTAATACGAAATGCAAATCGGTCATAGTATATTCTCAGCACTTGTTTCCAACCAGTTAGGATTTACAAACTACTACTAAAACAACCCATAGAACTACATACCCAAAGAAACCAAGCCGCATAGCAAACTAAACGCAGCGCAACAACCCAGCCATTAGACAGTTCAGTTAGCCTCTACCTGAGAAAACAGGGATTAAGGCACAAACTGCGACACCTGCCGGCCGCCACAGGTCTTCGGACACAAGCCATTGTATATAGCAATGGCGTGTAAACAAATAAAGGTACCTAAACCCTAAACCCTAAACCCATATGTTTTCACCTTTTGAAATTTATATATTTCACTTTTTTCACCTTTATATTTTCACTTTTGAAATTTATATATTTCACTTTTTTATAAAATTTATATATTTCACTTTTTGAAATTTATATATTTTCTTTTTTTGAGAGTTATATGTTTCACTTTTGAAATTTATATATTTCACTTTTTTTTTGAAATTTATATATTTCACTTTTTTGAGTTATATATATTTCACTTTTGAGTTTATATATTTCACTTTTGAAATTATATGTTTCATTTGAAATTTATATATTTCTTTTTGAGTTATATATATTTCACTTTTGAGTTTATATATTTCACTTTTGAAATTTATATGTTTCACTTTTGAGGTTATATATTTTCACTTTTGAAATTTATATTTCACTTTTGAGTTATATATTTCACTTTTGAAAATTATATATTTCACTTTTTGAATTTTATATATTTCACTTTTTGAAATTTTATATATTTCACTTTTGAAATTTATATATTTTCACTTTTGAGTTATATATTTCACTTTTTGAGAATTTATATATTTCACTTTTGAAATTTATATATTTCACTTTTGAGTTATATTTTTTGAAGCACATCTCAAAACCGCTGACACTCGAATCTCACTTTAGACGTGAACACAACATCAACAGTGTGAGAAGTGAACGCCAAACAATAGAAACACCCAAACCCCCAAAATCGCCAAGAAAATTTCCCACACCAAGAATTGAACACGTGACCACCACATCAACAAAATACCGAAATACCACTAGACCACAGCCGGTTGATTTTGGCCGGCAAAAGGGCTAGTCATAAGTTGGACGACATGCATGGCCGGGGGCCATACCTCTTACAGGGGACGATCAGCAAGCCTGATCCGAGCGACAATGGAAACAGCACTCAAGCCGATCAACGTGAAGATATCTCAACTAGAGGAAAATGTCAATAAGGTACGTACATCTGAGAAAGGCAACACCAAGGTAAGTGGTGAGAAAAAAGTGTTGAAGAGCGCCTGAATGAATAGACTTGAGTCTGCTTATAGTCTCTTACAAGAACAGAAACAATCAACTCAAAGTAGAGAAT
>LUCW03002145.1:0-15058 GCA_001586965.3 Sphaeroforma sirkka | reverse complement strand
CTAAATTCTTAAATTTTAAATTTTAAATTTTACCCTTAAATTTTAAATTTTAAATTTTTAAATTTTAAATTTTTTAAATTTTAAATTTTAAAAAATTTTAAATTTTAAATTTTAAATTTTAAATTTTAAATTTTAAATTTTAAATTTTAAATTTTAAATTTTAAATTTTAAATTTTAAATTTTAAATTTTAAATTTTAAATTTTAAATTTTAAATTTTAAATTTTAAATTTTAAACTTTAAATTTTAAATTTTAAATTTTAAATTTTAAATTTTAAATTTTAAATTTTAAATTTTAAATTTTAAATTTTAAATTTTAAATTTTAAATTTTAAATTTTAAATTTTAAATTTTAAATTTAAATTTTAAATTTTAAATTTTAAATTTTAAATTTTAAATTTTAAATTTTAAATTTTAAATTTTAAATTTTAAATTTAAATTTTAAATTTTAAATTTTAAATTTTAAATTTTAAATTTTAAATTTTAAATTTTAAATTTTAAATTTTAAATTTTAAATTTTAAATTTTAAATTTTAAATTTTTTTAAATTTTAAATTTTAAATTTTAAATTTTAAATTTTAAATTTTAAATTTTAAATTTTAAATTTTAAATTTTAAATTTTAAATTTTAAATTTTAAATTTTAAATTTTAAATTTTAAATTTTAAATTTTAAATTTTAAATTTTAAATTTTAAATTTTAAATTTTAAATTTTAAATTTTAAATTTTAAATTTTAAATTTTAAATTTTAAATTTTAAATTTTAAATTTTAAATTTTAAATTTTAAATTTAAAATTTTAAATTTTAAATTTTAAATTTTAAATTTTAAATTTTAAATTTTAAATTTTAAATTTTAAATTTTAAATTTTAAATTTTAAATTTTAAATTTTAAATTTAAAATTTTAAATTTTAAATTTTAAATTTTAAATTTAAATTTTAAATTTTAAATTTTAAATTTAAATTTTAAATTTTAAAAAATTTTAAATTTTAAATTTTAAATTTTAAATTTTAAATTTTAAATTTTAAATTTTAAATTTTAAATTTTAAATTTAAATTTTAAATTTTAAATTTAAATTTTAAATTTTAAATTTTAAATTTTAAATTTTAAATTTTAAATTTTAAATTTTAAATTTTAAATTTTTTAAATTTTAAATTTTAAATTTTAAATTTTAAATTTTAAATTTTAAATTTTAAATTTTAAATTTTAAATTTTAAATTTTAAATTTTAAATTTTAAATTTTAAATTTTAAATTTTAAATTTTAAATTTTAAATTTTAAATTTTAAATTTTAAATTTTAAATTTTAAATTTTAAATTTTAAATTTTAAATTTTAAATTTTAAATTTTAAATTTTAAATTTTAAATTTTAAATTTTAAATTTTAAATTTTAAATTTTAAATTTTAAATTTTAAATTTTAAATTTTAAATTTTAAATTTTAAATTTTAAATTTTAAATTTTAAATTTTAAATTTAAATTTTAAATTTTAAATTTTAAATTTTAAATTTTAAATTTTAAATTTTAAATTTTAAATTTTAAATTTTAAATTTTAAATTTTAAATTTTAAATTTTAAATTTTAAATTTAAATTTTAAATTTTAAATTTTAAATTTTAAATTTAAATTTTAAATTTTAAATTTTAAATTTTAAATTTTAAATTTTAAATTTTAAATTTTAAATTTTAAATTTTAAATTTAAATTTTAAATTTTAAATTTTAAATTTTAAATTTTAAATTTTAAATTTTAAATTTTAAATTTTAAATTTTAAATTTTAAATTTTAAATTTTAAATTTTAAATTTTAAATTTTAAATTTTAAAATTTTAAATTTTAAATTTTAAAACTTTAAATTTTAAATTTTAAATTTTAAATTTTAAATTTTAAATTTTAAATTTTAAATTTTAAATTTTAAATTTTAAATTTTAAATTTTAAATTTTAAATTTTAAATTTTAAATTTTAAACTTTAAATTTTAAAATTTAAATTTTAAATTTTAAATTTTAAATTTTAAATTTAAATTTTAAATTTTAAATTTTAAATTTTAAATTTTAAATTTTAAATTTTAAATTTTAAATTTTAAATTTTAAATTTTAAATTTTAAATTTTAAATTTTAAATTTTAAATTTTAAACTCTAAATTTTAAATTTTAAATTTTAAATTTTAAATTTTAAATTTAAATTTTAAATTTAAATTTTAAATTTTAAATTTTAAATTTTAAATTTTAAATTTTAAATTTTAAATCTTAAATTTTAAATTTTAAATTTTAAATTTTAAATTTTAAATTTTAAATTTTAAATTTTAAATTTAAATTTTAAATTTTAAATTTTAAATTTTAAATTTTAAATTTTAAATTTTAAACCTTTAAAATTTTAAATTTAAAATTTTAAATTTTAAATTTTAAATTTTAAATTTTAAATTTTAAATTTTAAACTTTAAATTTTAAACCCTAAACCCTAAAACCCTAAAAATTTTAAATTTAAACTAAAACCCTAAACCCTAAATTTTAAACCTTTAAACCCTAAAAAAAACCCTAAACCCTAAAAAAAAAAATACAGAGCAATACGTAAAATATGCAGTCAATGTGACGCCCTATGTTTAGTAGAGACGTGGGCTACACAGACCGCCTCAATGAAGTTTGCAATGAAAGTAATACCAACCTTATCTATGTCACCCCCATCTAGTAGTATACACCGTGGTGGTAACAACGGTGTAGCCTTAATAAGTAGACATAGCTCCAATGATTTCAAACTACATGCACAAAGCCAATACTTTGTAGCCTTTACCTTTCGCATGGTCACCATAGCATGTGTCTACTTAGCACCACACCTAGGAAATGACGTATACAAAACTTTAATGGCACTCAACTGCAAACCTCATGTGCTAGTTGGAGATATGAATTTCCGCGATACAGAATATAATGACTTCCTCATTAAATATCCCGACCGTAGAAAATCTATCGAATACTATACTCAGCTACACCAAATGGACCATATAACACCAAACCAATCAGCAAACATACGTGTTGATCACGTCTACGCTCAATCACGTACGAGAACACTGCTCACACTCATCAAAGCCGCAGACATTTCACTCAAAACCGATCATGAATGGGTGTTTTCACTCAACATTCAATCACCAGACATACAACACCCCCAGTACTATGCCTACATCCATAGAATGTATGCCAGCACACGGGTACAACAGATACCGAATTCGAACTTATAATTGCAACAACCCGCGCTACGCAAATACCTTTCGAGCAAGAATAAGAGCTAACTCTAAGTCATGGCTACGACTTATCCAGAATGCAAATCAAGACAAAATCACATCAGTATATGATACGATAGTTAACAAGCTATGGAAAGTAGCACAAGGCACATTCTACGGTTACTATCTGGAAAACAACCCCCACAGATCCCACACACCATTGCGCGCTACTGAGCGTATCCATAATACCACCATTGTGAAATTATTCACTAAACAAAAGAAATCACTGTCCAAACAACCATCAATACCCAACACAACAGAACCAACAGCACACATCATTAGCTCATTCCTGCAAAAAAGCTGTTTAACCAGAAAATACCTTACAAAATACCAGAAGAAACCCATACTGAATTCATACCTCTCGACCAAGATATCTTCACCACCGCACATATCATGCAAGCCATACTAGCATATGATAGCCGGAAGGGCTCCGGCCCGGACGGAATACATATTGATATTCTCAAAGCAGCTATCGAAGTCTATCCCATAGGACACGATCAGGAGGGTAAACCAAATCCCAAGTCACCAATTCTTAAAGTCCTCAATTACCTGTTCAACAAGATACTACATACGGGTAACGTGCCGTCAGCCTGGCTGTGCACGCTTATCGTGCCCATTCCCAAAACTGAGGTACCCACAGGGCCAGAATTCTTTCGACCTATAACGCTCACACAGATACTGCGTCGTATCTTTCAAATAGTACTGCTGAGTTACATGAATCAGCTGTCTGCCTTTAAAACACATAGCAGACAAGGCGGGTTCAAATCAGGCTACTCTTGCTTCACACACGCCCTCACGCTACACGAATACATCAATCAATCAAGCCCTACAGCCCAACACACCCACCAGGTATTCCTGGACATTAAGAAAGCATATGACTCAGTCAAACTTGACCGCCTCTGGCGCCTTCTACACAATCGACGGGTACCCACCCCATTGATCACCCTCTTCCAAAACATGTACCATAATGTAGTGTCTCGTATTACATATCAACAAGTCCTCGGGCCTATATTCACACGTGCTCATGGTTCAACTCAGGGTGATCCAATCACCCCTACACTCTTCAACATATACATTGACCTGCTACTTGATAGCCTTGCTAAAGTCGACCCCGAGGCTTCTTTTGGCTGGGTCGACGACCTAGCATTATACAACCGCGATCACACCAAGTTGCAACTAGGCCTCTCAACCATGCTTATGTATGGGGCAAACGCTCCGGTGTTGAATTCCACCCAAAGAAATCGATATATGTAGCACCGCAAAAATCCCAAACTAGCACACAAGTTCATGCTCGGACTGAATGGTATAGATGCACACCCCACTGCTAGATACTTGGGATTCCCTATGGGACCCAAGGGAATAGACATTGTACAAATGTTGGAAACACGCATCAATACTCTGAATGAATCCATAAGCCACAGCGGCCCCTTTGGCTTCCGAGCTGGGACCCACCTACACCCACACAAACAAGCTCATGATCTTCCGAGTATTTATACTTCCAAAATCACTTACGGTCTTGCTTTCATCCCACTATCACACTACTCACTCACATCACAAATCAATACACAACTCGACAAGCTCGATACCGTAATCCATAAGGCCTCTGGATACATTATTTCCACTGCCGCACACAAAAAAAGACCCCAACAAAAGCCACACCAACTATGCTGAAACAAATTCAGTTCTGTGGACTCCTCAACGCATGGGCATTATGCACTTGGCAGTGCGTGAGTCTTATAAATCATATAACTCGTATGTCACACAGAAATCCTCTACAGGAATATCTGGGCAAACAAGCAACCATATTCACCCCTATGAGACTCACTATGCTCGCTCGCGAGAACATACTTCACTACCCTCCGTTCATAACATACAGGAAACTGAAACAAGCATACACAAACAGAAAACCAAACAAAAGGAAAGCGCACTACACCGACAAGCGGCTCGCGAACTCCGATTTGGACTCATCTACCCAGGCGAGGAAGAGCGGTACCGACTCGACACGCCACTCGAACATCACAGCTTCAGCAGTCTCTTATTCAGAGTACCAACGATCGTCGCACTGTACGTCACGAACAGGTATATGTTCACGCTAGAAAAGACCCCGGCAGGTCTCACATGCATTGGCTGCAGCAAAACACCTTTCACCACATCACACTTCAAGTGTCCCCTCGTGCTGCCCTACATGTCCAAACTCATCTCACCAAAGAAAGAGATTGTAGTTGATAGCAACTTACTTGACGCCCTTAGCACCCGTAAGCGCTACACAGACATGCTCACACTACACGACCAGCTGGTGTACTTGCACAAAGGACCCATACCACCCCTCCAAACACTGCTGAACTGTGTGTTCCCAGTGCCACGGTTCATGACCACAATAGTACACACTTCCTCGTAGACTCAGAACACCCACAGAACGATTATACTTGGCCTTCGTTAGACCGCAGACGTCGTTTCGAACAAGCCCACAGAACACTGTGGCTAGATAACCCGCAAATGGACTTCAACACACTACATCCAGAGGCTAGCGCCTATATAGCGGCGCCCCAGCACTGGACACGCAAACTCCCGAACCACCACATACACCCCTCTGTTTGACATTGACCAGGACTTAGACAATGACATCCCAATAGACATTACACTATCCTACATATGTAGTAGCGTGACTCCGCCTGACTTGATCAGACGCTGGCGAATATGCCTGCGACAAATATGCATTGACCTGAAGTTGAATAGCACATATATCAACGAACACAGCGCGATGAAACGCCCCCCGCCCCGCCCACACCCCTCCCTGAATGCCTACCTACCGGCAGGCACAGTCGCACATCGCGACCCGGTGATGCGGTAGTGAGTATGATACACTGGTGAGCCACTGTATCATACCTCATATTCAATGAAACGATATGCATATCTGTCACAGCTTACTCACAGACTCTGTGTCAATCCAGTTACGGTTGTCAAACACCCACACCACTAACAAAAAAACTACAGCCAAAGAAAACAACTCAACAAGTACAACAACCACAGACCGAAAACGACTCAGCCCTTAGACAGTCCAGTTCGCCCTCCCCTGAAAAGCAGGGTCACGGAACTGCCAACACCTGCCGGTAGCCACAAGTCCACCCTGACATCAGGCATTGTATATAGCAATAGCGTGTAAACAAATAAAGGTACCTAAACCCTAAACCCTAAAACCTAAACCCTAAACCCTAAACCCTAAACTCCCTAAACCCCTAAAC
The DNA here is from genome assembly GCA_001586965.3 of Sphaeroforma sirkka. Taxonomy (NCBI): domain Eukaryota; class Ichthyosporea; order Ichthyophonida; genus Sphaeroforma; species Sphaeroforma sirkka. The sequence continues at coordinate 8,562 of LUCW03002145.1, read as the reverse complement.
TCTAAACTCCTAAACCCTAAACTCCTAAACCTAAAACCCTAAACCCTAAACTCCTAAACTCCCTAAACTCCTAAACTCCTAAACTCCTAAACCCTAAACCCTAAACTCCTAAAACCCTAAACCTCCTAAACTCCTAAACCTTAAACCCTAAAACCCTAAAACCCTAAAACCCTAAAACCCTAAACTCCTAAAACCCTAAAAAAAAAATCGGTGTAAATAAATAAAGGTATACTTAAAACCCTAAACCCTAACCCTAACCTCCTAAAACTCCTAAAACCTAAAACCCTAAAACCCTAAAACTCTAAAACCCTAAAACCCTAAAACCCTAAAAAACCCTAAAAAAACCCTAAAACCCTTTTTTTGGAGTAACAATTGCCAAGTGCAAATCCGCTGGTTCCAAACAATTCTGCCAGGGAATTTAATCACAGTTGTCAATTCCTGAGCACTACTAGGGGCCACAAACTCTGTCGGCATCTCATCGGGTGCCAGAACATATTTCAAAATTTAATCTCTATAGCTCTGATGCTACCATTGACCATCCTCTTGACAAACCTAACCCTGTCAGAGGATATGATCGTATGGAACTCGATGAGGCTTACCATCCTCGTAATATCGACCCTCATTTGCCAACTAACCCTGGTAATCACGATTTTGGCAATCGCTACACCAGTACCTCGTTAGAGAGTTCCCGCTCTAATCCTGAGGATGAGGAAGTGAGAACCAGACATACTCGTCTCAGGCTATTACGCTCTGGTATTCAAGTCCTTGAGGACCGTCTATTGAATGACTCTGACCTTGACGATAGGAAAGCGGATAACATTCGCTATCTAATCGATAACAAGAGAAAGGAAATAGACACCATCTTGGCACTAGCAGCCCGTAGCACTGAGCATGAGCCTCGTGAACACTTAGAACCAAGCTTTATAAAGCAGCTAGGTAACGCGCAGGCTGAGGTCGATTTCTCTACTAATGAGAGTACAGTGGAGACACTGAAGGCCTTCGACCAACTTAAGGAGTCTGCCAGCCTTAAGGATAAGCAGATGATGAATGCCTTTATTCATTTCTGTGAGCCAGGTGAATGGCGAACTATCTTGAAGGCTCATGAGCCCAACTGGAAAGCCCTACCCTGTGTAGAAATACGGCCTCCGGTCAGTCTAAAATATCAAGATCAATTGAGATAATACATTGGTTTTTATTTGTATTTTAAATAATTAGTACAAGCTCTTTTTCCAATATTTCCAAAGTGTTCTAAATTCACTTTGATGGCTCCAATAGCCTGAGTATTTGGTATGACTCATCTACTTGGACCTATTTGAGACATTAGTAGATGTAGGATATTATAAACTAAATTTTATAATCTCTGAACTACTACTTATTGATTTTGGTCCTCCGCCAATCTCCAAAATCCAATAAGTCTTTTTTTTTTTTTTACTTTTTCTTCAGATGGAACTTTATTTATATCAGCTAATGTATTAACGTGACTTACGTTATTATGTCTATTTACAAATTAGGCAAGTGGTCATGAACATTTAGTACTTCTAGTGAAAATTATTCAATAAAAGAACAGCTAGAGGTACGCCCTACTAATGTGATCGAGGATATTTAGGCTCTTAACAAGAGGCAGTCCCGATCATTCTTACACAAGCTACCACTGCTAAATCCTAACTGACTAAATTGTATTTTAGTTTAATATAGTTTGAAACCTGGTAATTTCCATCGAAGTTTACACCTGGCACCAGTTGCGTGATAATATACTTAACACCTTTTTTGAAGATGCACGTGACCGTGAACTTTAGAGTCTCGCAAGTTCTTTGCGAACGATACCACTATTCGAGGTGCTCTAGCTCATATGACACATATGAATACTCGGATGGGTGGTCGTACCTATACTGGCGAATATTTATTAATTTGTCAGATGATGGATACTCTGGGAGCTAACCTCTTTAAGAAAGTCAATGATGACATCATCGCCTATGGTGATTTGTGATCTATGCCTTGGTCTGTCTTTGAGAAGATAGTTCACAAGCATACCAATCCCTCTACTAGAGTACTTAGTACCACGAGCTACTCCCAGCCCACTAAGCGAAACGCAGTAGAGACTAATACTGCGCGTAGTACTAAGAAACCTCGCACTACTACTGGAGGGGTACTGGCTCTACTTCTACCGAACCGAAAGGTGAAAAGAAGGTGAGAGCGCCTTGCAAGAAGTGTGGTTAATCGGACACGACCCTGTTAAGTGGTGCACCAGGCAAGCCAGATTTTGGACACACTATATGAAAGAGTGTGTTATTTGCAAGGGTACTAACGGTTGGCACAAAGAGGATTGCAAGGACTTACTGGACGTCCAAGTTAAGCACTGACAGTACCATATGTGTGCACTAGAGCAAGATTATGAGAAAATGTTCAATAAAATCTATACCAAAGGAGATGAACGTATCTTTCAAACGGTTTTCGTAAATGGAGAAAAAAAGTTATGGCACTATTTGATCCAGGGGCTGAAGTCTCTGCTATCTCACGCCGAGTAGCCTATGCTACAGATATGGCTGTCCATAACGAAACAACTGATTTAATCTTGGGAAATGGCAAAGTTACTACTTGCGAACAAGCCATTGACTATGCACAGATAATGCTGTCAGATAGAAGAGAAGTGAAGACTCACCTAATCGTTACTGACATGTCTCAGAAATACGATTTAATTATAGGTATGACTGATCTTCTCAGTTTAGGTATAACACTCACTGGTCTGCCTAATGGGCTGACCCGAATAAAGATCAGTCAGATGATAATATGTTACAGATACCTAAACCTCCGGAAGGTGAAGCAAAGGATATGATTCCGCACTGCACCAATATAATTATGGACTTAATTATACAAAACAGAAAGATTGCACTAACTGACTGGTGTATGTTTAAGTTCTCTAATGGGTACGTTAGACTTGACTTAACAAACGTCGACTTCTCTAAGTTAAAGTGTCCTTCACATAACTACGTGAGTTGGAGACACAAAGACGTTGTCAAAACCCAAATCGAAGATTGGTTAAAAACAGGGTCTAATTGAAATCAATTATGATGCAACCCCAGTTAACTTAGCTCTCTTAGCGGTCGATCGATATAAATCTGATGGAACATTTAGTAAACCAAGAGTAGTACTAGACCTGTCGCCAATCAACAAAAACTAATTCCGCAACATAGTTTTCCCTTACCTAAGATAAGCGAGATACTACGCAAAATGGAGGGTGCGACTATCTTTTCCAAGATAGACTTAAAAGCTGCATCCCATCAACTACAGATATATGAGCCTCATAGGAAATACTTCTCCTTTACTTGGCAAGGTAAGAAGTACCAGTTTAAAGGTGCACCTGAAGGCTTACACATGTTACCTTCTTTCTTCCAACAAGTTATGATGGAATTATTTGCGGACCTGTCGTATAACGTATCAGTCTATTTAGATGATATAGTTATCTTTACAAAGACAGCACATGAACATGCTAAACTCGTTAAAGAAGTCTTAAAGCGACTTAATCATGCTAAACTTAAGATTAACGAAGACGAGTGTTCTTTTGCTAAAGATACTATACACTTACTTGGCTACAAAGTATCTGCAGCAGGGGTAGAAATTGATCCTGGCAAGAAACAGTTTCTGTTGGATTTATCAACACCAATTACTGGAAGAGATGTGAACTCTGTGTGTGGGTTTGTTAACTTCTTCTCGGATTCGGTACCGCATCTTTCTCATTACTTAAAGCCTTTCAGTCACCTACGGCTGCACAAAGGACCTTTGGGAAAGCTTTGGACTAAAGAATGTGATGATGCATTTAAACTAGTCAAAAGTAGAGTAATGGACGCACTCATCATGCAGTACCCTGTGGATGGTGTCCCATTCCAAGTAGCAACCGACGCTTCAGATCGAGCGGTAGGTGGAGTGCTTTACCAAACGATAAATGGTAAACCGCGCTACATACAATACTTTTAGCAAGAGTTATAATAAGAGCCAACGGAATTACCCTACCGTTAAACAAGAGCTCCTTGCTATAGTTACTGCGCTAAGACAGTTTAAAGAGACTACCTTTATGAAAGTTACTTTACTGTCGCCTGTGATCAAAAGTCTTTAACATACTTAAAGATATGAACCCTGATTCACAGTTGGTGAGCCGCTGGCATGACATTATTGCCAAGTTCGCTTTTAATATAACACACATACCAGGAATACATAACCATCTTCCTGACATGCTCTCTCGACTTGTGCCCGACTACCAGAAAACAGTCAAGGAGTTATTAGCAACCGATTGGATGCTAAATAAGAAATGGTTTAACCTCGCTCAATCACGATGGGGTCCATTTACTGTTGATATGTTCGCCGCAGAACATAACAAACAGGTTTCTGAATATAGGTCGTTGACTCATCCTAAAGGTGATGCATTTCAGCTTGACTTATCAAAGCATAATGCGTGGGCTAACCCACCTTGTCAACTTATCGCACAGTTGTTAAATTATGTTAATATTACTAAATCTACCATTACGCTGTGTTGTCCCTTACGTAACTCCGACCCATGGATACGTGATTTAATTAATATGATTCAAGACGAACCTATTTATGTCGACCGTGAAACCGACACGTTTTTGTATCAGGGATCCTATTCTATTAAGAAGACACCTTGGAAACACACCATTGTTTGTCGCATCGGTCCTGTAGGTACCACTAAGTGGAAACCCTCAACCGAATTCTTAGCTAAACTAGAGGAGTCTAAAGAGTTTGAACAAAAGCTCAAGACTCGTACAACACATGCATCCAACAAGATTGTAGTCGAGGTAATGCCGATTGAAACGGCATTAGATCGTAAAAAACATGGAACTAGCTAAGGCCATGGATCAAAGACTCAAAACTCTAAGAGAACCTGAAGCTCGCACTCGACTACTTAAAGCGCTGCTTAAAGAACAGCCAGGAGTTGCGAAACAACTGAAGAAGATACTTCAACAATCCAATGTTGACAATTATGTATCTCAGGAGTCTACCCCTCCTGATACTGAGGTTGCCCTTTTTCAACAGGACTATGGTTCATCCAGCCAGCGTTACACAGAATCTGACTGACTTAGAGGAGCTCGAAAGTAGAGTAAAAATTATACATAATTTAACGCATCGAGCATATGAGCATACTTATAAAATGGCTATTCGTGCAGGGCTTGATCACCCGGCGCTGAAAGAAACCATACGTGAAGTATATCGACGCTGTACTGATTGTGAAAAGAACCAGATCAAGCGATACGGTTGGGCACTAAAAAAGTGTGACAGAAGACCAACCGATGCGCCGAGTCTTAGTCGATTTGGTTAAACTCCCGCGATCCAAGCATACTGGCGATGTATATATCTGTCATTTCTTATGTGTGGCTTCGGGCTATAACTTGCTTTATGCAATACCGAACAAACGTCCACAAACAGTGGCAGAATTATGCTATCACGTCTTTAATGACTTCGGTTTCCCCGAGTACTATGTTCTGATAACGGTAGTGAGTTTTGTACCGACGTAATGGAGGCACTTATACTCGTATCAGGCATGACCCATAGGCGTGGTGTTCCTTACAAACCTCAAACGCAGGGTGCAAATGAGACACGTCATAGAGAACTTAAGAAACTCTTGCGTACCGCACTAGACGACGTTGAGGATATGTGGCCTTATCATTTGAAATGGGTTCAGACTCAAATGAATAACTGCATGAATCCTCAAACTGGAACACTCCCGCTTCACTATTTCTTTGGCCGCTATAGTGAATTACAAGCAACGTTTGATAAAAACTGCGCCCGAGAAACACGTTACCCCGTGGCTACAAAAAAAAGATTGAGCATGTGCAGAACGTTGTTTACCCCTGTTTACTCGAGCACAAGAATCGTGTCCTACTTACAGCGTATAACCGATGGAATAACACTAAGAACATTGTTCAGTTCAAAGTCGGCGATTACGTTAACATTATAAATCGAAACGCCAACGTTACCGAACTCTCTTCTAAGACGATAGGACCTTTTTGTTATTTCCTACCATGATGAGAAGAGTGATACTTACGAAGTGAATAACATTGATGGTACTAGCGCAACTAATCTAGGCACTCACCGTATCCCTACCTCCGAACTCTCATTCGCTCGCTCATTTGATTCTGATGTACCAGTTATGGAGTCACAAGTCAAAGATATAATTGACAAAACATCCGAAGACGGTTACACTTACTACAAGACCCGTTTCATGGATGGGACAGTAGCTTGGCTAACCTCCGATGCATTTCGTGAATCTCGCGACTTTCTTCGTATCTTTAATAAGAAATGGAATAAGCGTTTACATAAGAACACACGAGATAAACGAAAAGGGTTTCCTCAGGTGACTACAAACCCGGATGGATCCGAAATTCACTATTCGCCACCTACTTCTTATGTGACTAAACCTTTTAATCTGCTTACCAACAGAACAGAAAAATTCTTCGAACTTACTTACTAATGAAGAACAATCTTTACTACTACCTTACCAAGTAATAAACGTAAGGCGCCTGTATAAAAAATAAAACTTCGATGGATATTTCTATGTTTTGAACTATGTTATATAAAACTAAGATACTATTTACGTCAGTTAGGATTTAGCAGTTGTAGCTTGTGTAAGAATGATCGGAACTGCCTCTTGGTAAGAGCCTTAATATCCTCGATCACACAGAACGTACCTCTAGCTGTTCTTTATTGAATAATTTTCACTAAAAGTACTAAGTGTTCATGACCACAGGTCTAATTTGTAGATAGGACAATAGAACGTAAGTCAAGGTTAATACATTAGCTAATATAAATAAAAGTTCCATCTGAAGAAAAAGGTAGAAAAAGAAAAAGACTTATTGGATTTTGGAGATTCAGAGACTATAAAATTTAGTTTATAATATCCTACACCTATCTACTATCGTCTCAAATAGGGTCCAAGAAAATGAGTCATATCAATTACTCAGGCTATTGGGGCCATCAAAGTGAATTCAGAGCACTTTGAAAATACTGAAAAACAAATTGGTTCAGGAATTGTCCTTTTTTGTTGTGAAGATTTGGATACCGTAGCAGCAGTTAAACCCTTTAAAACTACTATTTTTTGAGAACACTACCAAAGAAGGAAACCAAACTAGTCGTGAACTCGTTGCCTTTTAAACTAATATATATGTATGTATGTATATACGTTTAAACATACCCTTGCAAATAAGATGGTAGTTGTCCTGTGAAAGGCTCAGCGGGTCTGATAGCATCTGCATCAATGAGTGTTAGCTTGGCCATGTCACCAGAACAAATAGGTCCAAGAAAATGAGTCATATCAATTACTCAGTTATTGGGGCCATCAAAGTGAATTCAGAGCACTTTGAAAATACTGGAAAACGAACTTTATTAAATTGTTTTAAATACAAATTTAAACCAATGTTATCTCATTTGATCTTGATATTTTAGACTGACCAGAGGCCGTATTTCTACATAACACTGAAACTCCACTCCTCTTATACTATCATGTCTCTGACTTTCATCGTACCTCTCTATGCTCTGGCTACCGTCGCTCGCTCTATTCTCTGTTCTCTATTCTTTAAAAAAAACATTATCCGATGCGTCCCTTCCGGTGTACATGGACGAAGACGTTGTAGATTGTAACGAAATAAATTCGTGTCAGCTACTTGACCTTGGTTCAGCGCTTGCCGTAGATTTCATCACTCTGCGAGTAGAGAGTTAATCACTCTGCGAATGGAAAGTTCATCACTCTGCGAAATGAATCAAAGGAACGCTTCGCCGATATTGATGACAAATTATGTGGAGAAACCATCACCTCAAACCCTTTTCCTGGGTAATATCGACAAATACACTAAAACTCCACTCCTCTTCTGCTATCACGTCTCTGACTTTCATCTGTAACTCTCGTACTCCTACCGTCACATAAGCTCTATTCTCTATCCAGTATTCTCTTCACTAGAATCCTAGAGGGACGTATAATACTTGCATACAAACTCTCACCACGGATAATATCCCTGATGTCTCTAATACTCACACTTACATACCACCCAATATTATTCGCTCTGTACAGCTCATGTATCACTTCCGTACAAATACATACCACTAACACTCCTCATTTCATTGTTACAAAAAAACCATGCACTCTGACTTGGGTTTTGCTTTATGTTCTTTCTCAGTCTCAGTGATAATTTTTTTCCTTGGCAACAGAGACTTTACCTTATTCCGGTCTGATATTTCCCGTGTTATTCGTTCAGTACAAGTTCTTTTCTTCATGCTTTATATGAACGTAGTCGTTAGCCTTTGGATCTCGTTGTTGCTCGTCGTATCATCGTCGTTCGCGGTTCTGATGCTATATAGTATCGTCTATATTCAGATATCAAGCTCCTCTTTCTGATGATATTGCTAGCATATCATCTTGCTAGCCTGTGACGACCCATGTTCATAAGTCGATTGTGTTCACGTCGAGATTCCAGTCGTCGATCTAACTTCATTCGCGCGGTCTTCATGTCCATTGTCCTCGGCGGGTTCACTTTCTAAATTCGATAACAATGCTAGCAC
>LUCW03002144.1:10000-39968 GCA_001586965.3 Sphaeroforma sirkka | reverse complement strand
TTTAAACTTTAAATCTTTAAATTTTAAATTTTAAACTTTAAAATTTTAAATTCATGAAATCTTAAAAGAACCTTTAAATTTTAAACTCCTAAATCTCAAACTTTAAATTTTAAATTTTAAATTTTAAACTTCAAATTTAAACTTTTACTTCTTAAATTTTAAATTTAAATCTTAAATTTTATCTCCTAGGAATTTTGAAATTTTAAATTTTAAATTCTAAAATTGTAAATTTTAAACTTTAAATTTTAAATTTTAAATTTTAAATTTTAAATTTTAAATTTTAAATTTTGGGAATTTTAAATTTAAAATTTTAAATTTGTGGAATTTTAAATTTTAAATTTTAAATTTTAAATTTTAAACTTTTAAATTTTAAATTTAAATTTTAAATTTTAAATTTAAATTTAAATTTTAAATTTTAAATTTTAACTTTTAAATTTTAAATTTAAATTTTAAATTTAAATCTTTAAATTTTAAATTTTAAATTTTAAATTTTAAATTTTAAAATTTTAAATTTTAAACCTTTAAATCTGAAATTTTAAATTTTAAATTTTAAATTTTAAATTTAAAATTTTAAATTTTAAATTTTGGGAAATTTTAAATTTTAAATCTTAAATTTGTAAATTTTAAATTTGAAATTTTAAATTTTAAATTTTAATTTTAAATTTTAAATTTTAAATTTTAAATTTTAAATTTTAAATTTTAAATTTTAAATTTTAAATTTTTTAAATTTTAAATTTTAAATTTGAAATCTTTAATTTTAAATTTTAAATTTTAAATTTTAAATTTAAATTTTAAATTTTAAATTTTAAATTTTAAATTTTAAATTTTAAATTTTAAATTTTAAATTTTAAATTTTAAATTTAAATTTTAAATTTTAAATTTTAAATTTTAAATTTTAAATTTTAAATTTTAAATTTTAAATTTAAATTAAATAATTTTAAATTTTAAATTTTAAATTTTAAATTTTAAATTTTAAATTTTAAAATTTTAAATTTTAAATTTTAAATTTTAAATTTTAATTTAAATTTAAATTTTAAATTTTAAATTTTAAATTTTAAATTTTAAATTTTAAATTTTAAATTTTAAATTTTAAATTTAAATTTTGAATTTTAAATTTTAAATTTTAAATTTTAAATTCTTAAATTTAAATTTTAAATTTTAAATTTTAAATTTTAAATTTTAAATTTTAAATTTTAAATTTTAAATTTTAAATTTTAAATTTTAAATTTTAAATTTTAAATTTTAAATTTTAAATTTTAAATTTTAAATTTTAAATTTTAAATTTTAAATTTTAAATTTTGAAATTTTAAATTTTTAAATTTTAAATTTTAAATTTTAAATTTTAAATTTTAAATTTTAAATTTTAAATTTTAAATTTTAAATTTTAAATTTTAAATTTTAAATTTTAAATTTTAAATTTTAAATTTTAAATTTTCTGTGAATTTTAAATTTTAAATTTTAAATTTAAATTTTAAATTTTAAATTTTAATTTTAAATTTTAAATTTTAAATTTTAAATTTTAAATTTTAAATTTTAAATTTTAAATTTTAAATTTTAATTTTAAAATTTTAAAATTTTAAATTTTAAATTTTAAATTTTAAATTTTAAATTTTAAATTTTAAAATTTTAAATTTTAAATTTTAAATTTAAATTTTAAATTTTAAATTTTAAATTTTAAATTTTAAATTTTAAATTTTAAATTTTAAATTTTAAATTTTAAATTTTAAATTTTAAATTTTAAATTTTAAATTTTAAATTTTAAATTTTAAATTTTAAATTTTAAATTTTAAATTTTAAATTTTAAATTTTAAATTTTAAATTTTAAATTTAAATTTTAAACTTTAAATTTTAAATTTTAAATTTAAATTTTAAATTTTAAATTTTAAATTTTAAATTTTAAATTTTAAATTTTAAATTTTAAATTTTAAATTTTAAATTTTAAATTTTAAATTTTAAATTTTAAATTTTAAATTTTAAATTTTAAATTTTAAATTTTAAATTTTAAATTTTAAATTTTAAATTTTAAATTTTAAATTTTAAAATTTTAAATTTTAAATTTTAAATTTTAAATTTTAAATTTTAAATTTTAAATTTTAAATTTTAAATTTTAAATTTTAAATTTTAAAATTTTAAATTTAAATTTTAAATTTTAAATCTTAAATTTTAAATTTTAAATTTAAACTTTAAATCTTAAAATCCTAAATTTTAAATTTTAAAACTTTAAATCTTAAATTTTAAATTTTAACTTTGGGAATTTTAACTCCTAAACTCCTAAACTTTAAATTTAAATTTTAAATTTTAAATTTAAATTTTAACCTTTAAATTTTAAACTTTAAACTTAAATCTTAAATTTTAAATTTTAAATCTTAAATTTTAAACCTTAAACCTTAAACCTTAAACTTTAAAACTTTAAATTTTAAACCTTTAAACCTAAACCTTAAAACCTTTAAACCCTAAAACTCCTAAACCTTAAAACTCCTAAAACTTAAAACCTAAAACAAACCCCTAAACCCTAAAACCCTAAAAAAAATAAAACCCTAAACCCTGAAACCCTAGAGCACATACGTAAACTATGCAGTCAATGTGACGCCCTATGTTTAGTAGAGACGTGGGCTACACAGACCGCCTCAATGAAGTTTGCAATGAAAGTAATACCAACCTTATCTATGCGTCACCCCATCTAGTAGTATACACCGTGGTGGTAGAAACAACGGTGTAGCCTTAATAAGTAGACATAGCTCCAATGATTTCAAACTACATGCACAAAGCCAATACTTTGTAGCCTTTACCTTTCGCATGGTCACCATAGCATGTGTCTACTTAGCACCACACCTAGGAAATGACGTATACAAAACTTTAATGGCACTCAACTGCAAACCTCATGTGCTAGTTGGAGATATGAATTTCCGCGATACAGAATATAATGACTTCCTCATTAAATATCCTGACCGTAGAAAATCTATCGAATACTATACTCAGCTACACCAAATGGACCATATAACACCAAACCAATCAGCAAACATACGTGTTGATCACGTCTACGCTCAATCACGTACGAGAACACTGCTCACACTCATCAAAGCCGCAGACATTTCACTCAAAACCGATCATGAATGGGTGTTTTCACTCAACATTCAATCACCAGACATACAACACCCCAGTACTATGCCTACATCCATAGAATGTATGCCAGCACACGGGTACAACAGATACCGAATTCGAACTTATAATTGCAACAACCCGCGCTACGCAAATACCTTTCGAGCAAGAATAAGAGCTAACTCTAAGTCATGGCTACGACTTATCCAGAATGCAAATCAAGACAAAATCACATCAGTATATGATACGATAGTTAACAAGCTATGGAAAGTAGCACAAGGCACATTCTACGGTTACTATCTGGAAAACAACCCCCACAGATCCCACACACCATTGCGCGCTACCGAGCGTATCCATAATACCACCATTGTGAAATTATTCACTAAACAAAAGAAATCACTGTCCAAACAACCATCAATACCCAACACAACAGAACCAACAGCACACATCATTAGCTCATTCCTGCAAAAGCTGTTTAACCAGAAAATACCTTACAAAATACCAGAAGAAACCCATACTGAATTCATACCTCTCGACCAAGATATCTTCACCACCGCACATATCATGCAAGCCATACTAGCATATGATAGCCGGAAGGGCTCCGGCCCGGACGGAATACATATTGATATTCTCAAAGCAGCTATCGAAGTCTATCCCATAGGACACGATCAGGAGGGTAAACCAAATCCCAAGTCACCAATTCTTAAAGTCCTCAATTACCTGTTCAACAAGATACTACATACGGGTAACGTGCCGTCAGCCTGGCTGTGCACGCTTATCGTGCCCATTCCCAAAACTGAGGTACCCACAGGGCCAGAATTCTTTCGACCTATAACGCTCACACAGATACTGCGTCGTATCTTTCAAATAGTACTGCTGAGTTACATGAATCAGCTGTCTGCCTTTAAAACACATAGCAGACAAGGCGGGTTCAAATCAGGCTACTCTTGCTTCACACACGCCCTCACGCTACACGAATACATCAATCAATCAAGCCCTACAGCCCAACACACCCACCAGGTATTCCTGGACATTAAGAAAGCATATGACTCAGTCAAACTTGACCGCCTCTGGCGCCTTCTACACAATCGACGGGTACCCACCCCATTGATCACCCTCTTCCAAAACATGTACCATAATGTAGTGTCTCGTATTACATATCAACAAGTCCTCGGGCCTATATTCACACGTGCTCATGGTCTAACTCAGGGTGATCCAATCACTTTACACTCTTCAACATATACATTGACCCGCTACTTGATAGCCTTGCTAAAGTCGACCCCGAGGCTTCCTTGGCTGGGTCGACGACCTAGCATTATACAACCGCGATCACACCAAGTTGCAACTAGGCCTCAACCATGCTTATGTATGGGGCAAACGCTCCGGTGTTGAATTCCACCCAAAGAAATCGATATATGTAGCACCGCAAAATCCCAAACTAGCACACAAGTTCATGCTCGGACTGAATGGTATAGATGCACACCCCACTGCTAGATACTTGGGATTCCCTATGGGACCCAAGGGAATAGACATTGTACAAATGTTGGAAACACGCATCAATACTCTGAATGAATCCATAAGCCACAGCGGCCCCCTTGGCTTCCGAGCTGGGACCCACCTACACCCACACAACAAGCTCATGATCTTCCGAGTATTTATACTCTCCAAAATCACTTACGGTCTTGCTTTCATCCCACTATCACACTACTCACTCACATCACAAATCAATACACAACTCGACAAGCTCGATACCGTAATCCATAAGGCCTCTGGATACATTATTTCCACTGCCGCACACAAAAAAGACCCCAAACAAAGCCACACCAACTATGCTGAAACAAATTCAGTTCTGTGGACTCCTCAACGCACGGGCATTATGCACTTGGCAGTGCGTGAGTCTTATAAATCATATAACTCGTATGTCACACAGAAATCCTCTACAGGAATATCTGGGCAAACAAGCAACCATATTCACCCCTATGAGACTCACTATGCTCGCTCGCGAGAACATACTTCACTACCCTCCGTTCATAACATACAGGAAACTGAAACAAGCATACACAAACAGAAAACCAAACAAAAGGAAAGCGCACTACACCGACAAGCGGCTCGCGAACTCCGATTTGGACTCATCTACCCAGGCGAGGAAGAGCGGTACCGACTCGACACGCCACTCGAACATCACAGCTTCAGCAGTCTCTTATTCAGAGTACCAACGATCGTCGCACTGTACGTCACGAACAGGTATATGTTCACGCTAGAAAAGACCCCGGCAGGTCTCACATGCATTGGCTGCAGCAAAACACCTTTCACCACATCACACTTCAAGTGTCCCCTCGTGCTGCCCTACATGTCCAAACTCATCTCACCAAAGAAAGAGATTGTAGTTGATAGCAACTTACTTGACGCCCTTAGCACCCGTAAGCGCTACACAGACATGCTCACACTACACGACCAGCTGGTGTACTTGCACAAAGGACCCATACCACCCCAAGTACTGCTGAACTGTGTGTTCCCAGTGCCACGGTTCATGACCACAATAGTACACACTCTCCTCGTAGACTCAGAACACCCACAGAACGATTATACTTGGCCTTCGTTGGACCGCAGACGTCGTTTCGAACAAGCCCACAGAACACTGTGGCTAGATAACCCGCAAATGGACTTCAACACACTACATCCAGAGGCTAGCGCCTATATAGCGGCGCCCCAGCACTGGACACGCAAACTCCCGAACCACCACATACACCCCCCCTGTTTGACATTGACCAGGACTTAGACAATGACATCCCAATAGACATTACACTATCCTACATATGTAGTAGCGTGACTCCGCCTGACTTGATCAGACGCTGGCGAATATGCCTGCGACAAATATGCATTGACCTGAAGTTGAATAGCACATATATCAACGAACACAGCGCGATGAAACGCCCCCCGCCCCGCCCACACCCTCCCTGAATGCCTACCGGCAGGGCACAGTCGCACATCGCGACCCGGTGATGCGGTAGTGAGTGATACACTGGTGAGCCACTGTATCATACCTCATATTCAATGAAACGATATGCATATCTGTCACAGCTTACTCACAGACTCTGTGTCAATCCAGTTACGGTTGTCAAACACCCACACCACTAACAAAACTACAGCCAAAGAAAACAACTCAACAAGTACAACAACCACAGACCGAAAACGACTCAGCCCCTAGACAGTCCAGTTCGCCCTCCCTGAAAAGCAGGGTCACGGGAACTGCCAGCACCTGCCGGTAGCCACAAGTCCACCCCGGACATCAGGGCATTGTATATAGCAATAGCGTGTAAACAAATAAAGGTACCTAAACCCTAAACCCTAAGGCCTAAACCCTAAACCCCTAAACCCTAAACCCTAGGCCCTAGGCCCTAAACCCTAAACCCTAAACTCCTAGGCCCCTAAACCCTAAACCCTAAACCCTGAACCCTAAACCCTAAACCCTAAAGCCCTAAACCCTAAGCCCTAAACCCTAAACCCTGGGCCCTAAACCCTGGGCCCTGGGCCCTAAAGCCCTGGGCCTAAAACCCTAAAAAAGCCCTAAACCCTAAACCCTAAAACCCCTAAAAAAATCGGTTGTAAACAAATAAAGGTGCCTGGGCCCTAAACCCTAACCCTGGCCTAAAAAACCCTGGGCCTAAAACCCTAAAGCCCTAAAGCCCTAAAGGCCCTAAAACCCTAAAAACCTAAAAAAAAAAAAAAAAAACCCTTTTGCTTTGCGGAGTAACAATTGCCAAGTGCAAATCCGCTGGTTCCAAACAATTCTGCCAGGGAATTTAATCACAGTTGTCAATTCCTGAGCACTACTAGGGACCACAAACTCTGTCGGCATCTCATCGGGTTGCCAGAACATATTTCAAAATTTAATCTCTATAGCTCTGATGCTACCATTGACCATCCTCTTGACAAACCTAACCCTGTCAGAGGATATGATCGTATGGAACTCGATGAGGCTTACCATCCTCGTAATATCGACCCTCATTTGCCAACTAACCCTGGTAATCACGATTTTGGCAATCGCTACACCAGTACCTCGTTAGAGAGTTCCCGCTCTAATCCTGAGGATGAGGAAGTGAGAACCAGACATACTCGTCTCAGGCTATTACGCTCTGGTATTCAAGTCCTTGAGGACCGTCTATTGAATGACTCTGACCTTGACGATAGGAAAGCGGATAACATTCGCTATCTAATCGATAACAAGAGAAAGGAAATAGACACCATCTTGGCACTAGCAGCCCGTAGCACTGAGCATGAGCCTCGTGAACACTTAGAACCAAGCTTTATAAAGCAGCTAGGTAACGCGCAGGCTGAGGTCGATTTCTCTACTAATGAGAGTACAGTGGAGACACTGAAGGCCTTCGACCAACTTAAGGAGTCTGCCAGCCTTAAGGATAAGCAGATGATGAATGCCTTTATTCATTTCTGTGAGCCAGGTGAATGGCGAACTATCTTGAAGGCTCATGAGCCCAACTGGAAAGCCCTACCCTGTGTAGAAATACGGCCTCCGGTCAGTCTAAAATATCAAGATCAATTGAGATAATACATTGGTTTTTATTTGTATTTTAAATAATTAGTACAAGCTCTTTTTCCAATATTTCCAAAGTGTTCTAAATTCACTTTGATGGCTCCAATAGCCTGAGTATTTGGTATGACTCATCTACTTGGACCTATTTGAGACATTAGTAGATGTAGGATATTATAAACTAAATTTTATAATCTCCGAACTACTACTTATTGATTTTGGTCCTCCCGCCAATCTCCAAAATCCAATAAGTCTTTTTCTTTTTTTAACTTTTCTTCAGATGGAACTTTATTTATATCAGCTAATGTATTAACGTGACTTACGTTATTATGTCTATTTACAAATTAGGCAAGTGGTCATGAACATTTAGTACTTCTAGTGAAAATTATTCAATAAAGAACAGCTAGAGGTACGCCCTGTGTGATCGAGGATATTTAGGCTCTTAACAAGAGGCAGTCCCGATCATTCTTACACAAGCTACCACTGCTAAATCCTAACTGACTAAATTGTATTTTAGTTTAATATAGTTTGAAACCTGGTAATTTCCATCGAAGTTTACACCTGGCACCAGTTGCGTGATAATATACTTAACACCTTTTTTGAAGATGCACGTGACCGTGAACTTTTAGAGTCTCGCAAGTTCTTTGCGAACGATACCACTATTCGAGGTGCTCTAGCTCATATGACACATATGAATACTCGGATGGGTGGTCGTACCTATACTGGCGAATATTTATTAATTTGTCAGATGATGGATACTCTGGGAGCTAACCTCTTTAAGAAAGTCAATGATGACATCATCGCCTATGGTGATTTGTGATCTATGCCTTGGTCTGTCTTTGAGAAGATAGTTCACAAGCATACCAATCCCTCTACTAGAGTACTTAGTACCACGAGAGCTACTCCCAGCCCACTAAGCGAAACGCAGTAGAGACTAATACTGCGCGTAGTACTAAGAAACCTCGCACTACTACTGGAGGGGGTACTGGCTCTACTTCTACCGAACCGAAAGGTGAAAAGAAGGTGAGAGCGCCTTGCAAGAAGTGTGGTTAATCGGACACGACCCTGTTAAGTGTGCACCAGGCAAGCCAGATTTTGGACACTATATGAAAAGAGTGTGTGTTATTTGCAAGGGTACT
Source organism: Sphaeroforma sirkka (assembly GCA_001586965.3). Taxonomy (NCBI): domain Eukaryota; class Ichthyosporea; order Ichthyophonida; genus Sphaeroforma; species Sphaeroforma sirkka. The sequence goes on along the minus strand of LUCW03002144.1, from coordinate 31,181 downwards.
AACGGTTGGCACAAAGAGGATTGCAAGGACTTACTGGACGTCCAAGTTAAGCACTGACAGTACCATATGTGTGCACTAGAGCAAGATTATGAGAAAATGTTCAATAAAATCTATACCAAAGGATATGAACGTATCTTTCAAACGGTTTTCGTAAATGGAGAAAAAGTTATGGCACTATTTGATCCAGGGGCTGAAGTCTCTGCTATCTCACGCCGAGTAGCCTATGCTACAGATATGGCTGTCCATAACGAAACAACTGATTTAATCTTGGGAAATGGCAAAGTTACTACTTGCGAACAAGCCATTGACTATGCACAGATAATGCTGTCAGATAGAAGAGAAGTGAAGACTCACCTAATCGTTACTGACATGTCTCAGAAATACGATTTAATTATAGGTATGACTGATCTTCTCAGTTTAGGTATAACACTCACTGGTCTGCCTAATGGGCTAGACCCGAATAAAGATCAGTCAGATGATAATATGTTACAGATACCTAAACCTCCGGAAGGTGAAGCAAAGGATATGATTCCGCACTGCACCAATATAATTATGGACTTAATTATACAAAACAGAAAGATTGCACTAACTGACTGGTGTATGTTTAAGTTCTCTAATGGGTACGTTAGACTTGACTTAACAAACGTCGACTTCTCTAAGTTAAAGTGTCCTTCACATAACTACGTGAGTTGGAGACACAAAGACGTTGTCAAAACCCAAATCGAAGATTGGTTAAAACAGGGTCTAATTGAAATCAATTATGATGCAACCCCAGTTAACTTAGCTCTCTTAGCGGTCGATCGATATAAATCTGATGGAACATTTAGTAAACCAAGAGTAGTACTAGACCTGTCGCCAATCAACAAACTAATTCCGCAACATAGTTTTCCCTTACCTAAGATAAGCGAGATACTACGCAAAATGGAGGGTGCGACTATCTTTTCCAAGATAGACTTAAAAGCTGCATCCCATCAACTACAGATATATGAGCCTCATAGGAAATACTTCTCCTTTACTTGGCAAGGTAAGAAGTACCAGTTTAAAGGTGCACCTGAAGGCTTACACATGTTACCTTCTTTCTTCCAACAAGTTATGATGGAATTATTTGCGGACCTGTCGTATAACGTATCAGTCTATTTAGATGATATAGTTATCTTTACAAAGACAGCACATGAACATGCTAAACTCGTTAAAGAAGTCTTAAAGCGACTTAATCATGCTAAACTTAAGATTAACGAAGACGAGTGTTCTTTTGCTAAAGATACTATACACTTACTTGGCTACAAAGTATCTGCAGCAGGGGGTAGAAATTGATCCTGGCAAGAAACAGTTTCTGTTGGATTTATCAACACCAATTACTGGAAGAGATGTGAACTCTGTGTGTGGGTTTGTTAACTTCTTCTCGGATTCGGTACCGCATCTTTCTCATTACTTAAAGCCTTTCAGTCACCTACGGCTGCACAAAGGACCTTTGGGAAAGCTTTGGACTAAAGAATGTGATGATGCATTTAAACTAGTCAAAAGTAGAGTAATGGACGCACTCATCATGCAGTACCCTGTGGATGGTGTCCCATTCCAAGTAGCAACCGACGCTTCAGATCGAGCGGTAGGTGGAGTGCTTTACCAAACGATAAATGGTAAACCGCGCTACATACAATACTTTAGCAAGAGTTATAATAAGAGCCAACGGAATTACCCTACCGTTAAACAAGAGCTCCTTGCTATAGTTACTGCGCTAAGACAGTTTAAAGACTACCTTTATGAAAGTTACTTTACTGTCGCCTGTGATCAAAAGTCTTTAACATACTTAAAGATATGAACCCTGATTCACAGTTGGTGAGCCGCTGGCATGACATTATTGCCAAGTTCGCTTTTAATATAACACACATACCAGGAATACATAACCATCTTCCTGACATGCTCTCTCGACTTGTGCCCGACTACCAGAAAACAGTCAAGGAGTTATTAGCAACCGATTGGATGCTAAATAAGAAATGGTTTAACCTCGCTCAATCACGATGGGGTCCATTTACTGTTGATATGTTCGCCGCAGAACATAACAAACAGGTTTCTGAATATAGGTCGTTGACTCATCCTAAAGGTGATGCATTTCAGCTTGACTTATCAAAGCATAATGCGTGGGCTAACCCACCTTGTCAACTTATCGCACAGTTGTTAAATTATGTTAATATTACTAAATCTACCATTACGCTGTGTTGTCCCTTACGTAACTCCGACCCATGGATACGTGATTTAATTAATATGATTCAAGACGAACCTATTTATGTCGACCGTGAAACCGACACGTTTTTTGTATCAGGGATCCTATTCTATTAAGAAGACACCTTGGAAACACACCATTGTTTGTCGCATCGGTCCTGTAGGTACCACTAAGTGGAAACCCTCAACCGAATTCTTAGCTAAACTAGAGGAGTCTAAAGAGTTTGAACAAAAGCTCAAGACTCGTACAACACATGCATCCAACAAGATTGCAGTCGAGGTAATGCCGATTGAAACGGCATTAGATCGTAAAAAACATGGAACTAGCTAAGGCCATGGATCAAAGACTCAAAACTCTAAGAGAACCTGAAGCTCGCACTCGACTACTTAAAGCGCTGCTTAAAGAACAGCCAGGAGTTGCGAAACAACTGAAGAAGATACTTCAACAATCCAATGTTGACAATTATGTATCTCAGGAGTCTACCCCTCCTGATACTGAGGTTGCCCTTTTCAACAGGACTATGGTTCATCCAGCCAGCGTTACACAGAATCTGACTGACTTAGAGGAGCTCGAAAGTAGAGTAAAAATTATACATAATTTAACGCATCGAGCATATGAGCATACTTATAAAATGGCTATTCGTGCAGGGCTTGATCACCCGGCGCTGAAAGAAACCATACGTGAAGTATATCGACGCTGTACTGATTGTGAAAAGAACCAGATCAAGCGATACGGTTGGGCACCCCTAAAAGTGTGACAGAAGACCAACCGATGCGCCGAGTCTTAGTCGATTTGGTTAAACTCCCGCGATCCAAGCATACTGGCGATGTATATATCTGTCATTTCTTATGTGTGGCTTCGGGCTATAACTTGCTTTATGCAATACCGAACAAACGTCCACAAACAGTGGCAGAATTATGCTATCACGTCTTTAATGACTTCGGTTTCCCCGAGTACTATGTTCTGATAACGGTAGTGAGTTTTGTACCGACGTAATGGAGGCACTTATACTCGTATCAGGCATGACCCATAGGCGTGGTGTTCCTTACAAACCTCAAACGCAGGGTGCAAATGAGACACGTCATAGAGAACTTAAGAAACTCTTGCGTACCGCACTAGACGACGTTGAGGATATGTGGCCTTATCATTTGAAATGGGTTCAGACTCAAATGAATAACTGCATGAATCCTCAAACTGGAACACTCCCGCTTCACTATTTCTTTGGCCGCTATAGTGAATTACAAGCAACGTTTGATAAAACTGCGCCCGAGAAACACGTTACCCCGTGGCTACAAAAGATTGAGCATGTGCAGAACGTTGTTTACCCCTGTTTACTCGAGCACAAGAATCGTGTCCTACTTACAGCGTATAACCGATGGAATAACACTAAGAACATTGTTCAGTTCAAAGTCGGCGATTACGTTAACATTATAAATCGAAACGCCAACGTTACCGAACTCTCTTCTAAGACGATAGGACCTTTTGTTATTTCCTACCATGATGAGAAGAGTGATACTTACGAAGTGAATAACATTGATGGTACTAGCGCAACTAATCTAGGCACTCACCGTATCCCTACCTCCGAACTCTCATTCGCTCGCTCATTTGATTCTGATGTACCAGTTATGGAGTCACAAGTCAAAGATATAATTGACAAAACATCCGAAGACGGTTACACTTACTACAAGACCCGTTTCATGGATGGGACAGTAGCTTGGCTAACCTCCGATGCATTTCGTGAATCTCGCGACTTTCTTCGTATCTTTAATAAGAAATGGAATAAGCGTTTACATAAGAACACACGAGATAAACGAAAAGGGTTTCCTCAGGTGACTACAAACCCGGATGGATCCGAAATTCACTATTCGCCACCTACTTCTTATGTGACTAAACCTTTTAATCTGCTTACCAACAGAACAGAAAATTCTTCGAACTTACTTACTAATGAAGAACAATCTTTGGCTACTACCTTACCAAGTAATAAACGTAAGGCGCCTGCATAAAAATAAAACTTCGATGGATATTTCTATGTTTTGAACTATGTTATATAAACTAAGATACTATTTACGTCAGTTAGGATTTAGCAGTTGTAGCTTGTGTAAGAATGATCGGAACTGCCTCTTGGTAAGAGCCTTAATATCCTCGATCACACAGAACGTACCTCTAGCTGTTCTTTATTGAATAATTTTCACTAAAAGTACTAAGTGTTCATGACCACAGGTCTAATTTGTAGATAGACAATAGAACGTAAGTCAAGTTAATACATTAGCTAATATAAATAAAGTTCCATCTGAAGAAAAGGTAGAAAAAGAAAAAGACTTATTGGATTTTGGAGATTCAGAGACTATAAAATTTAGTTTATAATATCCTACATCTACTATCGTCTCAAATAGGTCCAAGAAAATGAGTCATATCAATTACTCAGGCTATTGGGGCCATCAAAGTGAATTCAGAGCACTTTGAAAATACTGAAAAACAAATTGGTTCAGGGAATTGTCCTTTTTGTTGTGAAGATTTGGATACCGTAGCAGCAGTTAAACCCTTAAAACTACTATTTGAGAAACACTACCAAAAGAAGGAAACCAAACTAGTCGTGAACTCGTGCCCTTTAAACTAATATATATGTATGTATGTATATACGTTTAAACATACCCTTGCAAATAAGATGGTAGTTGTCCTGTGAAAGGCTCGGCGGGTCTGATAGCATCTGCATCATCGAGTGTTAGCTTGGCCATGTCACCAGAACAAATAGGTCCAAGAAAATGAGTCATATCAATTACTCAGGCTATTGGGGCCATCAAAGTGAATTCAGAGCACTTTGAAAATACTGGAAAACGAACTTGTATTAAATTGTTTTAAATACAAATTTAAACCAATGTTATCTCATTTGATCTTGATATTTTAGACTGACCAGAGGCCGTATTTCTACATAACACTGAAACTCCACTCCTCTTATACTATCATGTCTCTGACTTTCATCGTACCTCTCATGCTCCTACCGTCGCTCGCTCTATTCTCTGTTCTCTATTCTTTAAAAAAAACATTATCCGATGCGTCCCTTCCGGTGTACATGGACGAAGACGTTGTAGATTGTAACGAAATAAATTCGTGTCAGCTACTTGACCTTGGTTCAGCGCTTGCCGTGTAGATTTCATCACTCTGCGAGTAGAGAGTTAATCACTCTGCGAATGGAAAGTTCATCACTCTGCGAAATGAATCAAAGGAACGCTTCGCCGATGATGACAAATTATGTGGAGAAACCATCACCTCAAACCCTTTTCCTGGGTATTCGACAAATACACTAAAACTCCACTCCTCTTCTGCTATCACGTCTCTGACTTTCATCGTACCTCTCATGCTCCTACCGTCACTCGCTCTATTCTCTATCCTATATTCTCTTCACTAGAATCCCGAGGGACGTATAATACTTGCATACAAACTCTCTACGGATATCCCTGATGTCTCTAATACTCACACTTACATTATACCCAATATTATTCGCTCTGTACAGCTCATGTATCACTTCCGTACAAATACATACCACTAACACCCTCATTTCATTGTTACAAAACATGCACTCTTACTTGGGTTTGCTTGCGTTCTATCTCAGTGTGATAATTTTTTTCCTTGGCAACAGAGACTTACCTATTCCGGTTCGATATTTCCCGTGTTGTTCGTTCGTGCAAGTTCTTTTCTTCATGTTTATATGAACGTGGTGTCGTTAGCCTTGATCCGCTTGCTGCTCGTCGTATCGTCGTTCGCGGTTCTGATGCTATATAGTATCGTCTATATATTCAGATATCGTCTCTCTTCTGATGATATTGCTAGCATATCATCTTGCTAGCCTGTGACGACCCATGTTCATAAGTCGATTGTGTTCACGTCGAGATTCCAGTCGTCGATCTAATCCTTCATTCGCGCGGTCTTCATGTCCATTGTCCTCGGCGGGTTCACTTTCTAAATTCGATAACAATGCTAGCACACTTGTCGCACTGCTACCTAATCCCACTATCCACACTTCCCGACTGTTGAGCTAGTTTTCTAGGCCTTATTGTCCTATCACTACTTCTTATGTGACCTATTGGTGGGTTCGCCCATCCTGTTGGTGTTGAACCTAGAATATCAGCGAAAAGAATATACGCCATCATTTTATCCTCTTAATACTATTTCTGTCTCTCAATTACTTCTATTAAAGTACAACTTAATAAGCTACAGAAATTACAATATCTTAACGTACTCCCCTCGTACAAGGGGATGCGTTGTACCTTTATTGAATAATAACTGAACCATTATTCCTATGGTTTGATATGTGAATAAACTCGATCATAAACCCGAAACTGGGTTTTAATTATGTCTAGAAACAAACCTAAAAAATCTAAAATAAACCCTATTGAGTATATCTGACCACACAGATCGAATACTCTTTGGCCATGCTAGGAAGATCGCCTATGGTTGATACAGAGTGGGTGTTGGGTCCTATTGGCGTTGCGAACGGGATTTCATGGCGACGTAGACTAACTCGAGAGGCTCTGTGGCAGGTTCGTGCTGGCATTCTTTGTTAGTATTCTTGTTCTTTTTTTTTGCAATAGTGTATGCTTTGCATTGTTCCACTGGTTGTCTTACGTAGGTAAATCTTTTGGGACATAGCTGGGGTGCGAGAGCCTGTTGTACCTTGAAATCTGATTGGCTTTCTCTAAAGATGGCTCCAATGTAGTCATACCTATGTTGTTGATGTGCACGCAGGATATTTCCAAAGCTTGGTACTAGTATGTACACCAAGTTGTTGGTGAATTTAAATAAGTAGTGTCGTGCTGAGAGCGAGGATGTCCCCCAGGTTTCCTAACTGAGCAACAAACTTCGGATAAATGATTGTACCATCAGCAACTTCAAGCGCATACCGGTCATTAATGCACCTGGCGCAACTATCGCAAGCTAGTCAGTATCCACCTCTTGAATATGTGTCTGACTAATCGTTCATATCTTTGTTGTCGATTGTAGGGTCAATTGTGGAGAATGCAATCTGTCTGTAAGCAGGTAGCTGGTCATTGGACACTTGTGCTGACATTGCTTTATCCTGTCTGTCTTTATGTGCTTGCCGTCGATTGAACTCGGATCAGTATGTTTTGTCACTGTAGTGTGAACGTCGTGTATCTCGGGAAGATCTGCGATCGTTGTAGTCGCGTCGTTTGTGTCTATCTACTCGGTAGTTCTGTCGGTCATGATCATCGTGATTATCGTAGCGGTATTGGTAGCGGTTGTTTCTGTTGCACCATTCCTCACGCGTACCGTAGCCTCGATCTGGATTAGGTTGGTTCTGCTCGTCATTATTCTTGGATGTATATCTGTAGTCTCGCATGTCGTGACGAGGAACTTGCTTGTCAATCCGTCGATCGTAAGGTTTGCGGTCGTTGTGATCACGACGTTGATTATGTCGTTCACCAGCGACACGCGATTTGATTAATGCTTTTAGCTTACAGCATTGCCCGATTGAATGTCCACGAATGTTGCAGAATGCACAATTCCTGTTGATATTGAAGCTATGCACAATGGTAGATAGGTCACAATCGTCTGGATCCAATGCGATGAGATACTTGGTGAGCTCAACATACGACATTGCCATCATAGCAGGTGTTTTCAACGGAATCTTAACAGTCTACCGTAGGATAGCGCATAGGCTGTTATTAGACCTCTAGCCTCCGGCGTTTTTAAATTTTACATATGACGTGTTAGACAACTGATTAAACTGGGCTAACTGAGAGGCTACAGGCCTTAGGTCAGATTTTACGGCAAGAAACCCTCTTGATTTATGAACAAAGTCGCTAAGTGTACATTGAAAATGTGGAAAAGTCACTAAATGTACAGTCACCCCTTTTTTCGATGAAAACGTACTGAATTATGGATCAAATATGACAATTCCAATTTTTTTATTTACATTTAGTTACTTTATCGTGCAAAATTTGCTTAAATTTAAATTTTAGAGCCTTCGGCCATATCCATTTTTTACGAATAAATGTGTTGAGGGGAGGGGTATGTTGTCTTTTTTTGATTGGTGTTGATATATGCTGCTTCATTCAAGCTTATCTCACTGCCCGGTTCGCAACTCACGTGGTCTGTGATGCTCTTTTACAGGAATATACGTGAATAGTGTTTCGGAAATCCTTTGTCTAATTCTGAACATATTCGTGCGAAGTCAATGCCTCCAAATCATGCACGAGTTGTGGATTTTCTGATACTGCTCTAGCATAGGCACAAAGCAAAACCCCACAGCTAAAACTGTCGTGTTGGGATACCCCAATTTAAACAGATCGATACAGAGATCCATTTGGGCAGCTGTGGCGGTTCCTTAGGTCGTAAACTTTCTGCACTACGATACTTGTACAATTCCTTCATCCATGCTCTATGTGCATCAGCATCACAAAAATGAACAGTCTGAGAGGGTAATTACCCCACAGCTAAACTGTCGTGTTGGGATACCCCAATTTAAACAGATCGATACAGAGATCCATTTGGGCAGCTGTGGCGGTTCCTTAGGTCGTAAACTTTCTGCACTACGATACTTGTACAATTCCTTCATCCATGCTCTATGTGCATCAGCATCACAAAAATGAACAGTCTGAGAGGGTAATTACCCCACAGCTAAAACTGTCGTGTTGGGATACCCCAATTTAAACAGATCGATACAGAGATCCATTTGGGCAGCTGTGGCGGTTCCTTAGGTCGTAAACTTTCTGCACTACGATACTTGTACAATTCCTTCATCCATGCTCTATGTGCATCAGCATCACAAAAATGAACAGTCTGAGAGGGTAATTACCCCACAGCTAAACTGTCGTGTTGGGATACCCCAATTTAAACAGATCGATACAGAGATCCATTTGGGCAGCTGTGGCGGTTCCTTAGGTCGTAAACTTTCTGCACTACGATACTTGTACAATTCCTTCATCCATGCTCTATGTGCATCAGCATCACAAAATGAACAGTCTGAGAGGGTAATTACCCCACAGCTAAACTGTCGTGTTGGGATACCCCAATTTAAACAGATCGATACAGAGATCCATTTGGGCAGCTGTGGCGGTTCCTTAGGTCGTAAACTTTCTGCACTACGATACTTGTACAATTCCTTCATCCATGCTCTATGTGCATCAGCATCACAAAAATGAACAGTCTGAGAGGGTAATTGCGACATTTAGAGAATTTGATTAGGTAATTAGAATATGTACTCGTAAATTCGTATGTACATTTAGTGACTTTCCCATGTAGGCTCATGTTCCAATTCCCCTCGCAGTGCACTGCTAATTGTAGGTTGGGAAATTGGGGAACAGTGAAAACTTTACCGAGCATCATCTTACAGAGAAAACCTAAAACACACCTTGATGCGTAGTCATTGTCGTTATTGTTACTAGCTGGTATTCTCATTTGACTGGATGTGCATTCCTTGTCTGCACTGATTAAAAAAGAGCCTATCTCCAAGTAATGTACATATTTTCGTCAGCAAGCACACGATTTATGGGTTTTAGGATAGTCTTTACGTTCTTCAAATAAAATCTTTATATTATCTCAATTATCAGAGATATACAGCCCGAAAAAACATACTTTGACTGGTCTCTGTGTCACATTTCACTGGCGAGTCTTCCGTTTGTATACGTGTCGGATTGTTATCAGCGTCTAGGACGGACGTAATGATATCTGTGACAGAGCGATGAGAAGGCGCATTAAACTACGAAAGTCAGACTTTGTATCAATTTATTGCGTGAAATTGATAATTTTATGTGAATCTACCTTTTGATATTCTCGCGAATCAATCGCTTGATCCTATTGCATCAGTTTTTCGACATATGTAGTAGTTCGTCTTGCCTTTTCCCTGTGAAAGGGTTTTCATTAAAGTCGCGATCATTAAAAAGAATCCCTTGTCAGAATCGATCCAATATTTCAATGAAACCGAATAGACAAACGTAACAGAGGACGTTGATTCATGTGGCGCATAAGTCGTCGACATCTCCCTTAGGGCGAATCCTTAAAGGTGTCACTGTTTTTGTCCGCTGAGTGCATCATCGTTAGCCTTTTTTTTGTGTTTGAGCAGGTGATTCACAGCACCTGGAAAATAAATACACAATATATCACAAGCAACAAACTCAACATTGCAATCACGGAATATGTTCCTTAGCTTAAACACTCGTTATCTTCTATTAGCATTCGTATACTTCGAAGGTTCTCTAGTTGATACGAATTGTCACTATAAGAGAGTACAGGAAAATTTAAGCGAGAAAACCACAAATGATTATACAAAAGACATAAGGGATGTTGTAGAGACTGATGAACACGCGCAGAATTGAATAAATGAACATACCGCATACTCACCATCGCAGGTGTTGATGTTATGGCCAGCTTCTCCACGATTCGAGCACGTTCCAGTCTTCTTAAGTACATGATTCCTAGTACAACCAAAGTTGTCTATAGCCTTTTTGAAGTATATGATCGCTGGTACAATCATAGTGAAAAAGGTGTTGCTCATCTTGGTCTTTGAAAGAGCACAGTATTTTTTCATTAAAACGTATCGAAACATAATTAGCTACCTACGAGATGACTTTTCATATCGGTCTCGGTGTAGGACAGGGAAGCAAGGATGCTTTTAGGGTTTAATGCTGCTCCATATTTTCAAAGTCAAGGGATATCTATTGTCCCGTGAAACTGGTTTGCAAGATGCAAGTTTCCACCCAAAACAATCGCAAATATTAACATTTGCTGTACAGGTTATACTCACTCGCGATATTGTTCACGTTAGATAATTTTAAAATGTGCACAAAACACTTAGCAGCATACTCGCAAGGGATACTTTCAGACACATGCAAATTACGGTTCTCACAATCTATGATTCTCCGACAACGTACCAGCTTGACTGATGCGAGTAGAAGTGTACATGGCAATCGAGCCCATCAAAGTTTGTAGACAATGGACACTTGTTTCACGTTTTCAACATCATGCAAATCACTTCAATATGAACATTCTGTGCTGTTTCCAGTAGTGACAATACACTCGAACTTGGAGATTGTCGCTGACCGATTGCAATTTGGTCACTTCTGCCCCGTTTCCACCGTTGTAAGTGATGGTCAATTTATTTTTCATGGCCGTTACTGGAAAAATTTCAATAATTTCGATATGGACACATATATCACGTATTCAACATTATGCTGAAGATTCGGGAACTATGGACATGCACTGTTTTTCAGCATTATGGATGCTTCTTGAAGGTTACGGCTTGTAGAGAAAAAAAACTTAGCGTCTCTGGGTTCAATATATCACGTTTCTCAATATGCGGAAAATCTGAATATCAAAGTTTGTAGACAATGGACACGTGCCACAGAAACACAAGTTAAAAATCTAAAAAAACCAAAATTCAATACGCTCACTAGTATCGATTCGAGAAGAAATCAAATTCTAAAGCTGAACGCTTATGTGACCTGTTAAACTTTATTCGTTCGCTCCGTTCGCGGCAGTGGTGGTGCCGCTCATTGGATTCATAGCATCGATGGTGTCGGCAATATCTTGACTAGTTTACCCAACCCGCCTCGGTATTTATTCGTGCGCTGCCGTTTGTGTCGGTTTGTATACAACGGAGGAACTGTCCGTTTCTACGCAGCACTACTTGTTCTATGCTGATGATCTGGTTTACTTAACAGTGAACAGTGTTTGTGACTCATACAAAGTGAATTAGCTGAGACGTGTACGTTTTTAGCTGCAGCTATAGCACTCAGGATCACACGAAAAGAGCATTCTACTATTATCGTTGATATGACCTGACCTAATCTAATACGTGTACTGCTATTTGTCCAGTCAATTGTTGTTCTAAGATGCGAGCTACTATGTGAATGTACTATGCAAGGTACTTAACTTGCCACGAGTCTTATCTACTTTTCAGCTAGTTCTATTGAACGCGTGATTACATTAAAGAGGAGCGTCTGTGGTGCGAGAAGTATGCGCTTCGTACATTGCATGTAAATTTGTTTCTGTATATCTGCATTTTTACGCGAAACTCGCTCGCTGTCTGAGAAATGAACGCAAACCATTTCCAAGTTGTAGCCAAGCAAGTCTATTACATTCAAGCTATTTAGGTATTCACACCCCATTAACGGAAAGAGGACCGCAACTTTTATCGTGGAATCCCATAGACGAAACAGCTTTTGTCTCCTGCGATTTTGATCTTAGAAATTGGACAATGGATACAGTTATTCAAAAGGTGCAGATACTTGAACAAGGCCACTTCAACAAAATACTTTAACCGATTGGAACCGCCCTACTTTACTTTGAGTATTCTATGGTGGTAAAGATTTGATCGTGTTATGCATACAATGCACACACTGCTTTAATTCCAATTTATGATATTATTACCTAGGAGTTGTTTGCTGTACAAACTTATGCAAAGTTTTCATAGATACTGCCGAAATTATCGGCGGAAAGAAGAATTTTAAATGTCGCGACGAAGCTCAAGAGCCCACCAACTAGTACTGGTACAAGCACTGTACCACAAAAACAGGATGTAAAGAGGGTTTTTAAATAAGAAAGTATTAATGAGAAATTGATATGAATCACAAATGTTGATATATCACACAGTGTGCCAATGCGTTAATCAGATTGGCGGCACAGCGCCTGGACAACGAACTCACGGTCAACTTGCCACCATCGTTATGTCACACTTGTGATGAACGAGCAGCTGGTAGTAGTGGCTCATATGTGCATATTATTGCCGTGCAGACACATGAGTGATTGATTATTGTCTTTCACACACACCACACAAATATTCGAACCCAGTCAACGAGCACATACACACCTTTCTTCTGCTCATGTTCAACTATGTACTCGAAATCTGGAAATCCCAACGCGTTACAGAAAGCATGGCAGAACAAGGGGGCGGCGAAATGACCAGTCTGGAGAAACACGTATGCGGAGTACAATCCGAACGCAGATGTGTAGGAAAACTGCACAGCTGTGTGGGTAGGGGTGGGTAGTCGAATGCGATATCTTATAAGATGTTGTAGCACTGCTGAGCCCATAAATTTCTATGATACAATTGACCCAATCCTTGACTCAGCTGTCTTTTTGAGAAACGATCAACAATGCCGTTTTGCGTGGGTGCAATTAATGCAAGGGACCGTCAGTACTGACTATGTCCATCCGGTTGTGAGGCCATACTTTCACACAAGCATGGGCAAGAACATCTCTACATTCACACAACTAAGAGAGCGTTCTGCCACCCAGACGCCAATCACAACCAGTAGTTCGATCATACTTTCAAGCTACTATGAAATATAAAACACTATCGCATTCAGAAGTCAACTATGAAATATAAACAGCCCATCACATTTGCAAGAGGAAACTAACTATGAAATATAGAACACCACTACATCCACAAAAGGTAGCCAACTATAAACAATAAACACCCTATCACTTTCGCAAGAACAAACTATCTATGAAATATAAAACACCACATTCACACAAGGAAACTAACTATAAGATATAAAACACCCTCACATTGACACAAGAAAACTAACTATAAATTATAAAACAACATCACATTCACACAAGGGAGCCAACTATAAATATAAAACACCATGGAAACCAACTATAGAATATAAAACATCATTACATTGACACAAGAAAACCAACTATAAAATAAAAACACCACATTCATACAGGGAATGTTCAGAGCAAAAGAGAGGAAGCCTTCAGCCATCCACGTAAACCAGAAGTATCTCAGTATATGAAACATCGGGCAGTTTCCAGCAGGGACGAACCAACCGGTGGTAATTATCAGCTTTGATTCGCTCAATCCAATTGCGCTGATAAAATGATCAGTCTATATAATATAAACTAACTGTCCTAATGTTACGGATAAGTGATAGTGCAAGTTTGAATGCAGGCACACTTGACACCCCAGTACCAACCCCTCTGGGACGCACTCACCCGCACGCAGTAGTGCTGTTGTCCAAGGCTCCCCTCGTACAAAGACGGACTCATACACGTGGTGCACATGCGCTATGCCAAAGAACATGGGACACACCAACACAGCCATTGCCCATCCGAATGCAGGGACTAGCAGTGGCAGTGTGCACGCACGAAACACCCACTCCTCAGCCAATGGCGCTACAATCAGATTGCGCACCACTGTTAGTGTGCCCTCGGTCCTGTGAGTTTGGGTGAGGCTCGTGGTGTGAATGGGCGGTTCTGGCGAGCCTACTTGGCATGGTAATACTACCGCTGACAGCGAAGACTAATACGCGCACATATGGATCAATACTTAACCCCAAGTTGAACACCCAGTTATATCGATACCATACCAGAATAATGTATATATATATTCCAATCGGATTGAAATGCAACGGGCTATGGGTGTACACAAATTGGGCAATGTACTAGTATAGGGGACTCAGGAGGTGGGCACAGGGCACACAACGTTTGTATATGTTATACAACTTATCAAAGAAAACGAGATAGCATGTGCAGGACGAGGCGGTCGGGACACTGCAGTGTATTTGACGTGGGAAGTGAAAGAAAATACAAACACTAAAACCCTACAACCCTAAAACATAGCAAATGGCAGACGGTGGCCTATGATTGCACGGCGTAACTGTCTAGAGACTGAATATCAAGTCAAAGAGACTCGGAGGCTCGGTGCGCGAAGAAACACGCTGATGCGTCTACCACCGCCACCGAAGCCACCGCAGCACGCCACTTAACACACCTGACAAAGCGACGCCATTCTCTGGTGGTCAAGTCGCCATCGAGTGCGTGGCACAAAAGAGGCCCAGCAAACAGTAATGCGGTATGCAGCAACGGAAGAAGGACCGCCGCGACGGAGTGTGTCGCTAACAATCCCAGCCATTGTAGGAGAGTATACCCGTCTGAAGTGGGTAGTTGTGTGTGTACAGCACAGTGTCAGCTATGTATAGATGGTTTAGAATATAATATGTGAATTAGTGGCTGTAGTTTATGGATTAGCCAGAATATAAGATGTGATTCAGTGGCTGTAGTTTATGAATTAGCCATAATAAAGCTAGGACACACTTCAGGAAAAATTTCATCACAGCAGCTGATAGAAATATGAGTCGAAGTGGTAGGAATACAGGCCTGAGATCGATCTGTTTATCGAGAGAAATCATGGCCTTCATAGACAAATGCACATTCAGTGCCACAATTTGAAATCTGTAAGGGGGAGTGGTCCACATTTAACAAGAAAGGATGGGATATCGTATTGGGCTCATGTTAAAATGAAGAACTAAAATGGAGAGTGGTAGGCTATGTATAGTCTGCCGTGTTTCACCTTTTGATGTCAATCACTCCAAATCAAATTTGTAGTTGTGCATGAATGCTATGGTAGATACCATATTGTTTAGTGGCTGCATCTGCATGCACACAGAATCTGCAGCCACATGGCAATCTCCGTATTGATCGACAGGACTTCATGTCGAAAGCGAGACAAATGTGGTGGATTATAGGTTGCTTTCCCTTGCATAGGAGACAAATGTGGTGGATTATAGGTTGCTTTCCCTTGCATAGGTGACAAATGTGGTGGATTATAGGTTGCTTTCCCTTGCATAGGTGACAAATGTGGTGGATTATAGGTTGCTTTCCCTTACATAGGTGACAAATGTGGTGGATTATAGGTTGCTTTCCCGTACATAGGTGACAAATGTGGTGGATTATAGGTTGTTTTCTCTGGAATAGGTGACAAATGTGGTGGATTATAGGTTGCTTTCTCTTGGATAGGTGACAAATGTGGTGGATTATAGGTTGCTTTCCCTTACATAGGGTGACAAATGTGGTGGATTATAGGTTGCTTTCCCTTACATAGGGTGACAAATGTGGTGGATTATAGGTTGCTTTCCCTTACATAGGTGACAAATGTGGTGGATTATAGGTTGCTTTCTCTTGCATAGGTGACAAATGTGGTGAATTATAGGTTGCTTTCTCTTGGATAGGTGACAAATGTGGTGGATTATAGGTTGCTTTCTCTTACATAGGTGACAAATGTGGTGGATTATAGGTTGCTTTCCCTTACATAGGTGAGAAGTGTGGTGGATTATAAATTGCTTTCCCTTGCATAGGTGAGTCACGTTAGAGTATCACACGAGAGCGAATAGTCCACCCCTAATTCTGTCAATGGACGAGTGTTGACTACTCTGTCTTCACCTCATGCCATGTGGTGGGCGTCTGGCTAGAACTAATTAACTCCTAGGGTTCGTTCATTGTTGTATAGATTGGTAGTGCACAGCCTTTGCCACGGCAATGTGTCATATATTTCGCACTACTGAAGGTGACTACCATGATCGATGAAATGAGGGGACATTCGTTACTGCTCACTAGACTCTGCTGCAGGGGATGGGGCATTACAAGTTTTAGGGTTTAGTGTGTTAGAGACTGCTCGCCATGGCAGTGTCGTCGGTTGTGAGTGGACTATGCTGTGCAATGGAGCGTGGCCTACCATTACATCACATCACAAAACAAATCGATGCAAAGTCGACCATGTTACCGTCGCAGCATGTACACGGGTGTGCACTGTTCTGAATTGACACATGGGCAATTTAGCGACTTTTGCCAACTCAATATGGCGGCCATGATCGAGTATGTTACTTGACAGAAACCAGATATTCATACGTTTTCTTCACTATGCAGTATCCACATACCAGGTCGCAACTGACTTTCCACTAACCCGTATTTCAGAACAAGTGATTAAGGAAGTAAACAGGAATGATTTCGATCCTTCGCATAGACTGGATTACGTGATGTCCATCTTGCATATTTGACTTCTACCAACCCCCTCAAATCATCAGGTGGTTGTGGACATGCTGGCAACTCTTAAACGCCGCACAGATGTTTATGCATTCCTTAGTTGCAACTGCGATATGAGAAACTTGAGAACTGCAAAACCTATATTGATCCTAAAACTGCACAACTTCACAGACATTCAAATGAGGGCAATAATCGCCCAATGGAATCAACACCACTAAGCAACTAACACAAATACAACCAATTACTCTCACAACAACCAAATCACTCGCACAAGACATTCAAATGAGAGCAATGGTAACCCAATGGAATCAACATCACTAAGCAACTAGCACAAATACAACCAATTACTCTCACAACAACCAAATCACTCGCACAAGACATTCAAATGAGAGCTATGGTCACACCATGGAATCAACAACACTAAGCAACTAGCACAAATACAACCAAATCACTCTCACAAGACAATCACAGTCGCGCACTGCACAAACCTTCGGGTGCTGGCGTACTGTATCGGCTAACCACTGCAGTGGCTATGATAGAAGTGGCCGTGACACTGACTATGCGTTTCTTGATTACCTTCGAATGGTGATCCAAGAGCAAGGCAAAAAAATCAGACAAAGGGTGTACAGATGTCAGTGTGTGAATACACGGACATAAAATAAGTCTATCGATTACAAGGGGGTATGATTGCATGTTGGAAATTAAGGTCAGATGAACCTTTTTTATCCATTTAGCCGCATCAATCAATGGGACAGTGCGCATGGGATCTTATACATACATAAATGCAAATAAATACACACCCACCCACCCACCCACCCACAGACACAGACACAGACACAGACACAGACATATATACATATACATATACATATACTATATATATATATATATATATATATATATATATATACATACTACACACACACACACACACACACACACACACACACACACACACACACATATATATATATAAATATATATTGTGCACACACACACACACATTTATATATAAATCTACCTGTCTATATACATACATACATACATACATGCATACATACATACCTACATACATGCATACATACATACATACATACATACATACATACATGCATACATACATACTATATATATATATATATATGAACGCTGAAATCCTAAGACAAAGAGTTCCAGGGATTATATTTGCAAACGCTTGAAGTGCTACATTCTTTCCAAACTTCTGTCATGCTTCACTGACATAAAATGAAAGATATAGGGACGAGCGGTGGATACCTTAGCAAAACGACTAGTAGATAATGTGGTGTACTTGCTGTGCATTTTCAACACGACGCACCATTGAGGTTTAACTTATTCACGCCGAGCAGACTACAAATATACATGAAGATATATATATATATGTATATGTATTGAGCATGTATATATATATATATATATAATTTCTATATCTCATACCATATGTACACCAGATATGATTAACAACATAAATTGACCCATGACAGACTGTATTATGCACCTTTACTATGAATATTGTTCTTTGTACTTTGGCTAGAGCAGACTCCTATATTCATACGCATCGAAAAGTATCATATGTTACCATCGCACTTGCAGTGACTGTGAGCTTCCATATGAAATACGCGATTGTGTGAATTAGAATTTAATGTTTCATAGTTGTAGGTGCAAGCCGCTGACACTTGCGGAGGACGGCACGAGCTGATTGCAAGACTGCGACATAAGACAGGTGTGATGCACATTCAGCAGTTGAGAATTGGCTGCTGTAACACACATTTTATGAATTGGCAAACGCTGTCTTCGTTATTAGGCCATTCAATACGTTTACTCGCAGCAGGGCTATGTCGCTCTATTCTGTCCCCGGTAGAGATTTTTATGACGAATTGCGCTTAGAATAGCTGGGCATATATTGTGAACATTTGTACATGCTTGTTGCATGGCGTTTACATGCTTGTTGCATGGCGTTTACAATACCAGCAGTATTACAAACAGTGAGGTTTAAACTAGTAGTGTTTGTATACACTTGTTCAACATGTCGCATTTGAATTGTATATAACGCATACTCCAGTGTTTGGTGCAGTTCGCAAATACACTCAGGAGGCAAGATTTAAGCAAACCAGACTCATTGGCTGTAATTGCCTTACGACTCTTCTCACTATCGGTCTACATCTGTACACTGCTCAAGACAAAGATCCACAGCCTATCTATCACACATACTCCGAACCAGAAAAGCTCGTACAACATTGCTTCACAACAAAAGCTTAATGCTGCACCGGATTTGCCCACCGCATACTGCCAACGATCTATTCTGCCATCAGGCTAGACATTTAAGTTACCCACGATACACGCCTACAGCCGAATATGCACAATCAAAACAACAACCGACCCAAATAAAACCATCATGATAGCTCTACAGACAACACCCGCTATACCCACATCAGGATAATTACACACCCATCGCCTAATATACATAATCAAAACAGCAACCGACCCAAACATAATCATCATGATAGCTCTACAGACAACACCCGCTATACCCACATCAGGATAATTACACACCCATCGCCTAATATACATAATCAAAACAGCAACCGACCCAAACATAATCATCATGATAGCTCTACAGACGACACCAGACATACCCACCTCAGGATGATTACACACCCACAGCCCAATTTACACAATCAAAACAACAACCGACCCAAACATAACCATCATGTTAGCTCTACAGGCGACACCAGACATACCCACCTCAGGATGATTACACACCCACAGCCCAATTTACACAATCAAAAAACAACAACCGACCCAAACATAACCATCATGTTGGCTCTACAGGCGACACCAGACATACCCACCTCAGGATGATTACACACCCACAGCCCAATTTACACAATCAAAACAACAACCGACCCAAACATAACCATCATGTTGGCTCTACAGGCGACACCAGACATACCCACCTCAGGATGATTACACACCCACAGCCCAATATACACAATCAAAACAACAACCGACCCAAATATAACCATCATGATAGCTCTACAGACAACACCCGCTATACCCACATCAGGATAATTACACACCCATCGCCTAATATACATAATCAAAACAACAACCGACCCAAACATAATCATCATGATAGCTCTACACACGACACCAGACATACCCACCTCAGGATGATTACACACCCACAGCCCAATATACACAATCAAAACAACAACCGACCCAAACATAACTATCATGTTAGCTCTACAGGCGACACCAGACATACCCACCTCAGGATGATTACACACCCACAGCCCAATTTACACAATCAAAACAACAACCGACCCAAACATAACCATCATGTTAGCTCTACAGGCGACACCAGACATACCCACCTCAGGATGATTACACACCCACAGCCCAATTTACACAATCAAAACAACAACCGACCCAAACATAACCATCATGTTAGCTCTACAGACGACACCAGATATACCCACCTCAGGATGATTACGTCCGCGGATATCAGTGGGCCAAATGTATAGGCTGCCGACAAAAGTAGCTGCCAAACCTGTGCAACATGCCACAGCCATTGACGGAGTCAGCGAGAACGTCACCAGGGAACTGCCCACCCCACCAAACATCTTATCAATCCTTCAATCTAACAAATGTGCAGTTGCTGAACGTAGTACTATGTACGATATAAGTAATGGTACAAGTAGCTGCTGTATCGTGTGGTTAATGGAGCTGTACGTCAAAGCAACGAAAAACAAGAGGCTGTACTTCGAACCTATTCAGAACTGACATAAGAATTGTATTTGTGTAAATAGAGATCTGAACAGAGAACAGTGTCGTCATTGCCCTCTGTATTTATGTTACAAGTATGTAAATACAATATAATAAATACATAGTGAGCTTTAAAACTGTCACTGATGTCAGAAACCCTACGAAAGCCTAAATCCCTATTTTCTATTTTTAGACCATTGTCTCATGTTGGTGAGTGCTTTTGCTATGATGACACCGCAGCCAGTGCCACAGCTGAAAATATTAGAAATGTGTCGAATATAACAAAAGCTTGTGCTTGCGCTTTTAACACACCGGTATAGTGAATACATCCGTCCACTTGTGATCGCACACAATTGCTGAGGTCTCTGTCGGCTGCGTTCAAGATGGTGC